>OMLB01036462.1:112546-125180 GCA_900302555.1 Myripristis jacobus | reverse complement strand
TTGCTTGCTGTCACAGTAGATAGTGTCGTCCTTACATTAAAAATGTTTCAGTATTTCTACTTATGTGTGAGAATATTATTCACTGAGCAAATGCTGTTCTAAATGTAATAAAGTAAAACGACTTTTCCCTTCATGCTGTTGTGTGTGGTGGAGTAACATGTTTAATCATATCAGCGTTTGAAAATGGTTTAACATTAAGTACCACATTGCCTAAGGACTGAATAACTGGAAAAATATGTCAGAGGGAATTATCAGGAGGCCCTCTGTCTTTTTTCCCTTTTTTCCCAAGCTTTGTGGTAGAAACAGCTAAAATCGCAGATGAAACGCTCCGATTGATTCAGCAAAAGCAGGGTAAGGATACAAAACAGTGTTTACCTACAGTTACATCATCAGTAATGTATGCACCCAAAGAAAGGCTCTCTCTGCATGCTGTGGGGCGGGATTCATTAAACTGAATTAACCCCTCGCCCCCGTTTTAAACACTGAAATCCTCCTGTTTGCCACAAAGCGCTTCAGGGCATCCAGAACCTGGAAGGAGAGGAGCCCCATTTTGAGGTTTGTACACAGTGTTGTACTATTTTTCCCAAAAGAGCAATTATAAGGTGCAGGAAATCAGCACGCCAGTCCCTCTCGCCTGCTGTTTTTTTTTTTTTTTTTTTTTTTTTATCCTAGCCTGACTGCAGCTGGCTGAAAATAGCCTGGTGTTATATCACACAGGGGTTGGAGGTTGATGGAAAGTGTGTTCTAATATTACTTCCAAAGAGCTAAAATAGTTCTGTCCATGGACTAACAATGCCTCCGTGCCCTTACAGCGAAGCAGGAAAAGACCCGAGCATCCACTAAAAAGCCATCCAAGCGTTTGATAATGAGAGGGTCACGGTGAATCACTGCAAAGGTGGCCAGGCAGAACTCCAGAGATTTACAATACATGCCACGGTCTCTGCTGAAGCAGCAGGGCTATGATTTGGAGATGTGTTTGAGATGAAGAGTAACTGGAGAGGTGGTCCTTGAGAAAATGAGCATGGGCATGTGATTTCAAGGGAGTGGGGTTTACTGTGAAAGATGGCTGTGGGATTGAATGGAAAAAAAAAAAAAACAGAGGCACAGAGAAGAGAAGGAGACATGTTGCTGCTATAAAACAAGCTGGAGGCCCAAATCTTTGGTAAGGAACAGATTATGCCAGTATGTGCACAGGGGATTATTAAAGGATAATTCCATCATTTCTCAACCTGGGCTGTATTTTTCCACCTTGCGGGGTCCAAATGTCTGATAGGGTCAAAAATATTTGGAATTGGTCCAGTGTTGAGCTAGATCGCTTTAGCAGCAAAATGTTCTGTAGTGTAATCACACAGGGCAAGTTCCTAGTAATTAAAAGTCCTTGTTTTGCCACTGACAGGTTCAGATTGTGTCTCACAAAATTATTACCTTATCAGTCATTTGGATCCCAAAAAAGTGGGAAAATACCAGAATTATCCTTTAATTGCAGGCCAAACACAGGGCTGCACATGCTTTTCAACAGCACCAATCGTTCCGTTAGTTCACTGAAAACACCACAAAATCACACCCTGGGTGGTTTAGATGTCATTTTATTACATTCATAAATTTCCAACAACAAAAGCACGGCTCCAAAGTCATGTTCCCAGCCCACGACCACAGCGGTGAACACGAGGTCGATCACCCCGACACCAAGGCTCCCGCTGGGCTACACGCGGATATCAAAACTCACAACAGTTGACACTTCAGTGACGATTGTGAGAAGCAAGTTGCATATTAAGTTAGGTGTTCAACTAATTATTAAAACAAAAGACACATTCTGTGGGCCAAGTGGAGTTTGATGGGTATGACAGGATTTGATCACCAGTCACCAGTCAGTCTTTTACAGATCGATTGATTGTTGGGTTCGGGGAGCTTAATTTCATGGCTCTGCTTATTGGGAAATATTTTTGCTGCTGGCAAGTTGTATAGTGCAAGTTCACATTTCCTACCCCCATTAACATTCAGTAGACATAAGAATCATTCTCTTGGTTCTTGTGCAAAGCCTTCATGGATGGTTTTCTGAAGAGGACACACTCCCTTGATTTAAGCGAGCTCAGCATGCAATCAAATATTACACTTCAATATGATTATCAGTCCAAAAAAAAGAAAAGAAAATGCTTGTCAAATAAATAAGAATCCCTCATGGACCTGATTTTCATTTTCAATAAAAATCCAATACAAGTATAGGGAGGGTATACAAACACATGGTAAGAACACGTCTAGGTAGATTCTTCTTGCCTTTGCAAAACACAAAATGCAGAGGACGTTGTGACCAAAAAAAATATAATGGTAAAAGTTACACAAGACTAAAAAAATAACCAGTAACCCTCAGTTGTTATGGGGTTGATATAATATATTAATAATGTAAACAAAGCTTTAAACAACAGACAGTAGTCCTACATCCAATTATTCCGTCTTTCTCTTGCTTCACTCAGACAAACAACATTTCTTCCCCTCATAGCTAAATGTTTTTCTTCATTCTCATTGGTCCGTAAAATGAGCGACTGGAGCTGACAGTGACATCTGCGTCACAGCATCACTTAAGGCATATTCTTTGGACAACCCTGTGCAGTAACATATAAAAACATTTCACTTTCACGTATATGAATTGACCTGGTTGTCTGCTTTTTGACAGCGCGTGAACGTCCTTTGATTATCCTTTGTTTTGGTGGCAAAACGCCGGCACGAGCTGTATTGTGAGTTTAAGGAGTATGGGCGGTGGGCGAGACCGTTAATGTAATCAGCCACAGAACACACCACAACGAGAGGTGAAATCACAAGCACAGTCAACAACAACATATTTGGCAGTGAAGAGATTTGCTCATTACATTGCATCACACATTGCATCCGACTCACTGGGGTTATGCTTACAATACATAGCATTTAATTTAATAAAGTAGATGCCTATATGCAAAAATATGTCATTCAGAACATATTTGATTGGTAAACGAGTCACCTCTCCCCTTCCATTTTGCTCCACGTGATTGGCGAATAATTGAAATATATATCTGGTGTGAAAATAAGCAGTTGATCAGTTATGAAAATAAAACCTTGCACTTTCTTTAGCCATGAATGTATAGATCATACCATGTTTGGATAATGTGATTATAAAATCACCCCAAAGTCACTGGAAAAATGCACTTGTATAGTTCCTTGCCAGAAGGATTATCGATGCCACATAAATAATACAGGCACAAGAGAAAAGGGATTCCCTGTCGTGGTTTACCATTTGCAATTGAACTGTAGTAGCTCAGATATCCACTGGTGCTTTGAATACTACTGGCATTTTAGAATTTGATTCTCTTCTAAGACCTTAAAAGCAATGATAGAAATCCAATACACTGGCACTCCATAATAGCTGGGCAGCCTCTATGCACATTATATTTCTTCAGTGAGGTCAGGTATCTTTTTTATGGTTGATGGTGAGGTTCATGGAGACTGAGGAGCAGAGCAAGTGAGGGGGGCGATGAAAGTGTAGGAGAAAAACAAGGTGCAGCTGAGGATGTCTTTGGTGAGCCACACTGGGGTACCAACATGGGGAAAATGTCAAAAAAACACACGGTGAATGAGGAGAAAAGCAGTTGGTTTACCCCTATAACCGACCTCCCTTTTTATCTCTCTTTAATACCCTGAGATAAACACGTATGTCCAGGATGGGACATACTGCAGTCACAGTCCAAGTACACATACAATCTTCAAATAGTCACATTTTCGATCAGAGAGTGTCCGTTTTTGCGGGAATACAATAAGAAAACACAAAAAGTTTATCTTCGAAGCTGTGTCTTTTCCACAGCAAAGTCTCTTTCAGTTGCAAACAAGTCCAACGAAACGCAAGAGTTAAGACACGCGCTGACACTCCTTAGTGCCAGGCAGAGTGCACTGGTGGTACAGGTACATGTAGTCGGAGCCACTTTCCATGGCCACGCGTCCATTCATAGTACTGAGGGCCTTTATCCAGCAAATCCCCTCTGACCTTCCGTGGGAATGGTAAGAATTGTGATTGCTGGCTGGTTTGGAATCGCAGGCTGTTCACATTTGTGATTGCGTTCATGTGGGAGAGAGGACCCAGGCGGTTTTACGTTCAAACATGGCGGCCAGTCAGAAAGTAGAGGGGCCGATCCTCGCTGCAGTTGGCGGTCTGAAACTCGTCCCGCAGGCGGAACTGCCACTCGTCCTCCAGCTCCAGCCTGACGATGGTCTGACGCAGGGAACTTCGGTCCTGGCAGATCACACACAGCGTGGCACCTGTGGACGCAGGGTCCAAATGCACATGTCAGAATACAACACAACTGATAATAATAGCAATAATTTTACAAAGAACAACAATGTCAGGGAACAAGAGCTGCCAAATGTCCACCCATAATCACCATGATATATTAAACATAGCCATTTCTGTTAATGACAATAACAATAACATTTTAACACAATTAGGAAATATGTCTCTGTCAACATATTTCAAGGATGTAGCTTACTGGAATTTGGAAGTTTGAGGATTTTTTTTTCCTATCAGACCAGATCATATGCTCTGTAGGGGGAACCTGTGATCTCAGTTTCCATCATACACATATATGATGACCAGGGTGGCTGCTCATAACTTAAGTAACTTATACAGTAGCAGTAACTTCTGCCGCACTGATGGGTCACCTTTGAGGAAGCGGAACTTCTTGAGGAGTCCGGAGACAACGAAGGAGTCGCAGAGATAAAGCAGCAGGCCACTGAATACCAGGCCCTGATAGTCCAGGTTGGTGGAGTGTGGACGAGAGTTGATGTAGCACACAGACACCTGCAGCAAAACAAACAGTTTATCTTTTAGATTACAAATTAATTAAACGGTAATTATAAAATTTTAACGATCACTGCAGGGAGTCATTAGGGCCACAGCAGCAGCAGAGAGCAGGATCTAGCCAATATAAAGAGACAGTAGTACAAAACAGGGAGCACTGGCAATGTTATAAGTAAGTAGACTGATGGATTATATTGTAATAATATAGCAAATAAATGAAAATAAAGGTAAAATGTCTTTAATCTAAAAAATATGTCAGTCAGTGACACCTGACAACATCAATATATTCAAAAACATGACCTAGTAACATGTTCAGAACACGTTACTAACACAAAAACAAATAGCTTTTTCTAATATTTTGACTTCCAACGCTCATGTCTTAAGTTAGAATAGCTTTCAGTCTCTCCCGCTTTTACTTGTATTATCCCCCAGGTAGCTCTTACCTCTGGCCCAATGTTGAGGTAGCTGTCGATGGACAGAACTGGGTTGTTTCTGTTCTGCACAGCCTTGGGAAACAGTCTGTGGCTGCAGCTCTGCAAGAACTTCTCCAGCAGGAAGTGGGCCGGGGCAGCCAGGAGGGTCTGCTCGCTGTCTGGGGCGCACACATATTGGGACGGGCTAATGGGTGCAGAGTTTTCCATCTCCTGGAGAAAGATGAAGCAATTAAATATTCAGTGATATTTCAGACGTCTTGTACATTTCATGGATCTGGAACATCCACCACCAACAAGTACAAATAAGAAGCAGCTAGATTCAGTTTGCAGGTGTTCATTGACCAGTAAGAGTTCCCCACAAAACTGCTCACTCACAAGGGCTTGTTTTTGGAAAGAGCTGCTACTGATGAGGTTTTCACATGTACATTTTTGACAGTTTGATCTCCACAAATGAATAGTCATGTCAAGCTCGGTTGTGAAGGGATGAAGGGAGAATATCAGGCCAGGCTGGAAACCTCTACAAATAACACAGAAACCATCTGTAACTAAGCTAAAAAAAAACATTTGTTTTTCTAGTGACCTTGTGGTGCTTGGTAACAATCGTGAGTAAAGGATTTGGGGTGAATGCCCACCATTAGTTTAGGCTTCACCAGGAAGTCTTTGTTCCCCCCGACTGGAATGTGTTTCTTCATCAGGCTGAAGTAGTTGAAGCGACACAGCAGTAGGCCGCTGCAGTTTGCCCTCAGATTAAAGTCCACCTCCTCGCAGCTATACCTGCACAGAAACACACGAAACGCAAAGCCAATGAGGGGATTGCACACATCACTGGACGCCTGACTGACTCCCTGACTCACACCTCCGCTGACTCACCTGTTGAGGTCGTACTGAACGTTTTGAGTCAGGTCCACATTGAGCATCACAAAGTCATGCAGGTGACATCGAGAGAAGGGCAGGCTGGAGGGCTTGCGAGCTATGCTGCTGCTCCACTTGCGAATACCACACATGGCGTACAGGGAGATCTTGGGCGTGGCCTCCATATGCTGCAGAACTGTTTTCAGAGACACGTTGGTGACGGTGGGGCCTCCTTCTGATGTCTCACTGTGAAATCGAGGAGAGGGAAGAACAGGTTAGACAGGCATGAGAATAGTCTTGCAGAGCAGCAAAACTAAAAATCAAAACATTTAACTTTCATGAAATGGCAGCGAAAAGGAGCAGAGATTTAATTATCCTCAATGCTGTATGAGTAATCCTACTAGTAGTAATTCAAATGGGTAAAGGTGAAAAACTGCATGAATGTGAATCAGTGTGTTGCCAGAAAATGCACATGTGCCAAACAAATCGTCTTCAGTAACTGATGGCAAGCAAACATGCAAACATACGAAGACGCTACCTGTTGTCTGGCGGCTGCTGGGCGTTCCACAACACGCACGAGTCGTCCATCATGACGATGAAAGGCCAAACATCTTGCCTCTTGAAGCCTTGCTCCTCCAGCCGGTTCCTCTCCAGCTCCAGGTTGTGGTACGACAGCTCTTTGATCATGAAGCGAGCGGCTCCTTGGAGAGACACAACACCAGGACCGCAACCGTTTCCATTACCGCCGTCAAACAGACAACTTCCACCAATCTGCATTTCTCAAGTGTTTCATTCTGACTGTAGCCTTGATATGTGCCGCTGTCTTGTCTCTCTCTTTGCACAGGAGAGAATGCCATGTCAAACTGCATTTTAAATTCTGCCGCTCTGCTGACTGACACAATTCCTCAAAAGGCACCGATTTCAATTTCTTTTTTTTTTCCCAGTTTTTTTTTAAACGCACCCACAATCTTCTTCCAAAATACACCATGGCTGGTGGTAATAAGCAGCGCAAATCAATTTTCAAAGTTGACACTGAATTTGAATGTGTCTTTGTGTGGTTTGTATGTATGTCAAATTTTCAGTGAATCCCAACAATTTGGAAAATGCTGTGTGTCATGTTCTGCGAGCTCTGTGTGTTTGCAGATAAGCAACAACTACTTTTATCTCACTGGCTTCACCATGGAGTTTGACTTGACATTACCTCTATACAAGGAGAGAAACACAAAGCAGTGTGTGGATTTAGCCTGACTAGACGTATTGCTGCGGTGTCCTCAAAAAGGGTGGCCAGGCTGGCACTAGTAAATCCTTTAATGGTGAAAGGTCATTGTGTGAGAGACGGGGCAAAGGCTTCTGTTGAGGGCAAACATGCAGCCTGAGCAGGAAAAGCTTTTTGATGTGGCAGTTTAACAAGAAAACTGCAGAACTTTTGACAGATGGAGCATGACAAATGAATTACAAAGCAGCCCATGTCTGTCTAAGGATCTTGAGCTCCATCTCAGCCTTTTATCTGATAAACAGCATTATTTTTATCCTGCGACGCTGTGATCCGTTGCCTGGTTAAGCACCAGTAAATTAGTTTACTTACAGCCCATTCAGAAAGGCAGCAGAGCTGATTGGCTTACTCACAAATCACACTACTGTGCAGGACATGTTTTCAGCTCTCTCCCATTGGTTACTGTTACTTTTGAACTTTCACCTTCTGTATACTAATGTGACTGACTGTAATAAAGATATGTCCTGAGTGTCTCCTCATTATCAGCAGAGAGAGACAACTTACTCTGTGATGCAGACTACACCTTATTCCAGCACTCTCTACTGCTGGTGGGCGACCCTGGCCAATGCAAATTCAATTAAGCCAATACACATTAGCTGCTCACCAACTCCAGCGCTGTTGAACACAGCGGGCAGGACCAGCAGGATGTGGTTGGGCCAGTACTTCCTGTAGTGGGGCATCTCGTATTGCTTGACCACCAGGATGTGCAGATGGGCAGCGCCCTCCATGGCGTGGAATATGTTGAGCAGGCCGTGCTCCTGCCGTCCGGTGGTGGGCGTGAAGATAGGACTCTTCAACAGGTTGGGGTCCTGGAGACAGGAAGGACGCAGAGAGAGAGGTTCAGTTGTGTAAAAGGCTCAGCTGATAGACAAGAATTATTCAAAGGTTCAAATCCTGTTGTATAATTCAGCCTTGGAACTTGGAGAGGACCAACCAAGCTATATGTATATATCCTATATTCTTAACTGCCTGGTTATTTTTGCAAACTTTGCACTTAAGTGGTGATTTAAAGTTGATTTTTGTTTCTGACCAGTTGTTTTACATTGTATTTTAACTTCTCTTTGATTAAAAAAAGTTGTTAAATTCTTAGCACTGCAGCAAGTGGTGGGCTGTACCTGTATAACACTAGAACAGATGTACACAGAAAGGTACATACAGTGGATGGGAAACTTTGCACACATGGCAACTTCAATTACTGTGTAATTCATGTACACAAAGAATTTGATTTTGATCAATTTGACTGATTTTAGAAGAAGAGTTTAGAATAAAATAAAAGTCCTGTGTTTGCGTGAACAACAGGGCAAAATCTTGATACTAAATTATGGACAACAATCGAGCCTAATGCACATGCACAAACAAAAATATGCCCCAATATGCTGTGTGTGTGTATGTGTGTATATAAAAACTAACCTTGGTGGAGACCAGGGGCAGGCGCATGCTCTCCAGGTGGCTGCCCTGCTGACTGAAGACAAAGTGCTGCTCCTTGGATTTGGGAATGATAAAGTGGAGCTGGACCTCCTCACCCAGCATGGAGGAGCAGAAGGTGAACGCATGAAAGGTGCACTCCGACAGCTACCACACACACACACACACACACACACACACACAAGCATGACATGCATTATTAACACAGAGATCAGTGTGAGGCAGCACTGCAGAGTAAAAAGCTTTCATGCAGGAAATGTCAAAACATTTCAGAGTGCTGTGTCAAGTTACTTCACATATGTATGTAAATTTATACGAAGTGAGCAGAGGTTTGAAATTATTTAGCCCAAAACAAAGTGACAGATAAATATCTCATATGTTTATGGTGGCATGAGCCTGTGCACTGCACTCACCTGTGTGGCAGGGCTGGCCTCACAGTATTGGTGACATTGTTCACAGTGATGAAAGGCATTGTGGGCGGCAAATCTACTCAAACGTATGGACTTGGTCTCTCTCTTGGCTGGCGTTTGGCTTTCTCCTTCCTGTTTAGGATCTGCATATACCAAATACCAAATATGTTCAGAGTCCTACGAGATAAGCTCGCTTAAGTCAACCATAAATAAAATCCTGCATCCCCGTTATAATATAGTAACAGTGACATTCCCAGATTTTTATTTCCCAGATATTTAACTCTGTGACTGCCTCTGTAGTGTGTTTACATATTTCAGCTGACCTTTCAAGCACTTTGGCATCTTGTCAGTGTAAACAGGGCTGGCCTTCCTGAACTTTGGGTCCCGGGGGAAGGGGTCAAAGGGCAGCTGGCGGATGTCCTCAATGTCAGGCCACTGGGAGCCGAACGGAGTCAGAACCTCTGACGTCTCTGGAGATTTGAAGAACATAAAAGGATGAGAATTAACACCACATCACCATCATGAGTAGTGCGATCGGTTATTTACGATATTTACAATCATAAAGTGTATGTGTAGTGAATTATTAGTGTATTTATTTATTAGTGTATGTCTAATGGTTTTCAAAGCGTGGGCCAGGGACCACCAGGGGTCATTTAGGAGCTTCAGCAAAACAACGAATAGTTCATGTTTTCCCATACTCTAATTTACTAGAAACTGATTCTTTCAGCATTACATTTTAATCTTATCACTGTATTTGTTAATCTGTTGATATTCAAGTATGACAACAAAGCAATTTAATACCCAACACAAACCAAAATATTTTTTTCATATTAGCGTTCACAGAGCCGACTTATTTCAAATGGAGGAATAAAAAGCCAACTTGGGTCCAGCAAGTTTTGAAAACTCCTGTACTAAACAGAAACAGAAAGATGGTCCTCACCTTCCTCCACCTCTTCTTCGTCATAAACATCCACCTCCAACAGTCTGATGAGCATGCGGAACAGGATACGCAGAAACTGCAGGTAGGCACCTGTTTTTCCCACCTGGCGAAGGAACAGAGATCAGTCCTGTTGTGCGGTAGTGACACTTGCATTTAATCATATAAAGTTTTCACAGTAAGGTAAGGCATTTTGCATTTACAAGGTAGTAGGAAAAAAAGTAAAAAGTTTTCCTTTCCTTTTATTTACAATGTCAGCTACAACTGAAAAGTAATAAGAACTTTCATTTTAACCATGACTGTGCACTTCAATTTGTCATTAATGTTCTTCTTCTGTCTGTTTTATTTGTGTATTGTTTGACATTGTCTTCTAGATTCATCCATAAGGAGACACTCGACACAGGCATCCACTTGAAACACTTTAGGACATAATATACAACGGAAAATATCTGTTACCTGTGGGGGTCCACTGAGCAGCAGGCGGCGTAGATGCGGCACAGGTGGGGCTTCATAATCCGCATGATGCTGCCTGGCGACGGTCCACTGGCGGTAGAACATGCTCTGCTCTGCCCCCTGCAGGTTGTGGGTGATTAGGGGCCTCAGCGGGCTGCTCCAGGCCACATCGGCATGAGGCAGCAAGGAGAAGGAGCTCAGCTGACTGCCCGACTCCCCGGCCAACAGGTTGTACGCCGCTCGCGACATGATGACCGTCCGCGGCGCCACTCGAGTGTGTTTAGGGTCTCGGCCAAACTGTGTGGACTGGCTAGGCCTCTGGGTGGAGGAGGAGGACGGGGAGAAGGAGGAGGAGGAGGACATGGAGCAAAGGGATGGAGGGGCCTTGGAGGCTTTAGGGGCATTGGAGGAGAGCTGGCTTGCCAACAGATCACACTCCTGTTTGAACCCTTGCGTTACTGTGCTCTGTTCTCTGGTGAGGGCCCCTTCAGGTGGGCTGGAGGAAGTGGAGGGCCTCTGGGAACATTCGGCAACATCCGATGAACTGACACCGTTCTCTGCCAAAGAGCCTGAGCGGAGAGGTGAAGAGAGTGAGACGTCAGATGTTAAGAACCTGCTGCCTGCTTGACATTAATTCAAGCACCAAGATAAATATAAATGTAGTTTGCGAGAGACAAATTAAAGATGTTATGTGTGCAGCATTCTTAAACAGCACATTGCCAAATAAATTGTGGTACTATAATTACTTTAAAGAAATGAAAGAGATTCAATCATGACAGTTGCATTGCCAGGAATAATCTCTCTAAGAATCCAGTTGCTGCTTGTCACAGAGGGTGTTGCCACTTCAGGAGTCAACTGTGGCCCTCGTTAACAGCCGATACACATTACAACAAGGTGCGCTCATGCCAAGTTGAAACCAGGGGCTAAGAGTCGTGTCTCACTTCCTGTTTTACGCGGTAAAGTGGTGTCACATAATGTGCAATGAAGTGTCAACACTGCAAGAAGCCACCCGCCTTATTTCCATCAGTCAACTGTTTGCAGTGCTTTCACTAATGTCTCCAAATTCCTGCAGCACTGATATGCTGGTATTGAATTGAGCAGCAGAGTAAACACAGGTGTGACCGCTGCCATTAATTATGGTTCTGTTGCATTTCGGTCTGTTAGGGCCCTGCTATTGTGGAAAGGCTGCGGTACACTTCAGAGGAATGGAGCCTTAATTAATATCGCATGTGTTTATCCTGCTATTTCGTGTCAAAATGCAATTTAATGTGACACAGCCTATGTAAGCCCGTGATGCTGTGTCTCAGAGAGGTCTGGAGCTCACCGGAGGTTCTGGTGGCAACGCTGCCGTTGCTCTGCGGTCTCTCCAGCTCGTCTCCATCGTTGCAGCTGGTGGCTTTCTCTCCCTCGGTTTCCCGCGGGGCCATGTTCGTCTTGGGCTCCTGGACGACGCCCATTGACACGTAGGTGCAGGCCAGACCCACCTCCTGCTCCAGGGCTGTGCGCGTCAGGTAGCTGGAGTCGATTAGGCGCAGGTCACTGTATTTCAGAGACCTAAAGAATGGCGAGATCGTCACTGAGCTGCAACTCCCTGAACCAGAATCTGAAATGATTCACTGTGTACAATGATGCAATACATTTAAAGTGATTTATAGTACCAGATTTACATACTTGGTGCAGGACAAAACATAACATGTGCTCACTTATATATCAAAGTATGAGATAATCATTTTTGATTAGTGTCAGTGAATTGCCATGTAAAGTAGGAGAGTACAGCACCTTGGGAAAGTCTCTCCAAGAGGGTCTTTCCCGGTAAGGATGACGATGCAGGGCAGCCCTTCCAGATCCTCATAGGTGTGCGGTACCCAGTCTTCACTCTCACAGCCTCGCCACGACTGCAACAAAAAAACACAACAACAAAACACAGTCCGTATTGTTTGATTAGCATATACAGTATCTATTGGACTAGCATGAGCCTTTTGTTAAATATTAGATAATATCCAGGCATGTGGTCCACTGCATGGAGTTTCT
>OMLB01036462.1:87743-112526 GCA_900302555.1 Myripristis jacobus | reverse complement strand
CCACAGTTACATAAAAAGTTGATAATATTCTTCATTGTCAATTTATTGTATTAATTTAATTGTCCAGTGATGATTCAGGTAAAGGCAGTAGAATTTCCTGACCAATGAATATGTGTCTGGGTTTCAATTTAGAGTTTTTTATGGCCTAAATTTAAATTAATCATTTAGGCCAATAAATGATTTAAATTTTCCACCCTGTGAAGAATAAGTTTCTGGGGGAAAACAGATTAATTGGTGTCCTGTGTTTTATCCTATCAAAAGGCAATCTGACTTTCTGGATTCAAATAATTTTAGGCTTTCAGCTCACCCTCAGGAGGCTGGTGAAGTTTCTGGGCAGGGTGAGTTCAGATGCAGGGCTTCCAAGCAGCACAGCAAAGCACAGCTGGAGTCCCAGCTTGTCCCTGACATCCTCCAAACGCTCCCGGGCGAGCATAGCCAACTGCAGCGAGGGGACCCGGACCAGCAGCATGTGGCCCCGGCCCTGGGACCCCTCCCGAGCCGGGGCACTGATCAGATCCTCCACCATGGCCAGGGTTTCTGGGGTTATGTGGTCTCTCAGAGAAGGGGAGGAGGTCAGTGCCATCATGGCCTCAGTGTACTGCTGGATCAGTAGGTAGCTGCGGATCACCATGCTGTGAAGGTGGGGATGCCTGGCATATAAGCAGGAGAGGTTAGTCAAGGTGTGTTTTGAGATTTCAAATTTTATATAATTTTGCATTCATTCAACTTAAGGAAATGTTTGTCCTGCAGTGCAAAAGGCAGGTGTGCTTTTTTAACAGGTTTGAAACCTCTACCGGAATGCAAACAGAGAAAACAATTTGAAAGCCATGACCTTGCATGACAACTAGCTCACTGCCTTTTTTCAGTGACCTTTGCATACTGACCTTTCCAGCAGGGTGTGGACCATCTTCTCAAAAGCATCATCACAGCGCAGGATGGGGCTGGCCACACCCCACTGCAGGGAACTGCTGTAGTCCCTCAGGCCAAAGTACACCAAATCCTCAGGAGACTGCTCCCCCTGCTGGAAGACAGTTAAACACCATGATGGACTTGTCGGACAGACTTTTCCACATGCATGATACTTCCATCAGTAATAATGAGAAAAGTTAATAATGCACATTTGAACCCGCATGCTCTTGAACTAGAAAATGATACATCTGTAAACACTGGATTTTTTTTTTTTTTACATCTCTTAACAGCCAAGAACAGGTAGAGATACAGCATCTTTAATCTTCCATGTTTTTTATTTATTGTGTTCTCTTTGCCGTGGCAGCAATCCAGTTTCCACTTGGGGATAATTGAAATTCATCTTAACCTCAATCTTAATGTCAGTAACAATGTTACATTACATTGAACAAAAACATACATTTTATGTAGTGTCAAATGTAGTGCAGTAAAATAACAAGAAGAAAAAAGACAGCATTTTCAGTTGCACCAATATGAAGGAATAAAGTCTTCAAGTTAGTAATTAGTTTTAAATATATTCTGTCCCTTTTTTTTTTAAAAAATTTGAACACAATTCCAACATCTCAAACATCTAAGGAATTAAAATCATGGAAAGCATCTTTTGACAGAATCACATTCTCCAAAGTCTGAAAGTGTTGAAATGTGTCATAAGTCCAGTGCCTCCTCAGTGTATTTCATAAAAATCCTATCATACAATGAGGTCTGGTTCCCTCCATTTCCCATCTATGTAATTGTGGATTTATTCCAGCAGGTGGAGCAGCTAACCCACAGCTTTTACCCAGTGGGCTCTGCAAGCTACTGAATACAACAATACGGCATTTTAGAGCTGAAAGACATCCCTCAAAGAATTTCCAAAGATTCCATTTCCATACAAACATATAGTTCAATTTTCAAAATCACACAAAAAATAATATTTAACACGTTAAAATTTAGCCCCATCATTAGATGGCTTGCTGGCTTCTGTTACACCCCCAGACTCTAAGGACCCTGATTTTATCGAGAACTCACCAGGCTTTCGCTGGAGGGCCAGTGAACTTCATTGTGGATGCTAATGCGGGACTGGCGCGTCTGCAGGGTGAAAGGGAAGCAGCTGACCTGCAGGACCAGCAGGTTCATGGCGTCGAGGACTTCCTGGCAGTTCACCACCCGGTCAGCCAGGCCCTGCAGCTCGCCGTGGCACACAGAGCCTGACAGAGCGCTGGAGAGGGAGCGGGGCAGAGGGACGGGGGAATAAAGTGTTTGAATGGTGTGACTGATACACACAACTGGGACACAGCATGGCTGCAAATGACACGGTGCGAGCACATCGTCCCCAATTCACAAAGAACGCAATGGTCCAACATCACAGTCAGAGTCATTTCAAAGTAAATAAACTAATAAATTACTTTTACTGCTACGACTGTGTGATATAACACAGTTTATGCCCAATTCATGGACTTGGCACTTGTTGCTCTGAACAGCAGGTGTTGGGTACAGTGGGTATTTCACTGGAAAAATCCCCTGTCACAGAGGAAGTGATGTGTTTTTCCAGCAATAGCAGTGTGTTTGGGATAAATAGAAGAACTGGATAATTAGCAGGGCAGCACCCTATGGTCCCAAGATCCTCCATGTTCCCTCGGTGTAATTTTGTCAAAACAACTCCATGTTCCCTCGACATAAAACGAAAAATGTTGTCCATACATTTGGTGTACTAACATGACATAAAATGAATAATCTCATAGTGCAGTAAAAAAATATCTGAAATCAAGTGTGTTCAAGTAAAAACCTTTAGAAGCATCTTGTCCATACACACTATTTCAGATATTTATGGACTATGTACTATCAGATTATACATTTTTGTTAGTATAGCAAAGGGTACAGTGGGTATTTCACTGGATAAATCCCCTGTCACAGAGGAAGTGATGTGTTTTACCAGCAATAGCAGTGTGTTTGGGATAAAGAGATGAAGAACTGGATAGTTAGCAGAGCAGCAGGGGATTTATCCAGTGAAATACCCACTGTACCCTTTGTTATACTAATAAAAATGTATAATCTGATAGTACATAGTCCATAAATATCTGAAATATCTGATCTGTTTTGCTATATCATTCCTTGGTATACATTGGAAATATTTAGCACCTGTTCACTATTTTCTCAGTATGTAAAAAGGGCATTTCTGGCCAAAACAGCTCATTTTAATACACAGCCGCAGACGGTCAGCAGCACAACCCAATGCCAGCTTTGGCGATGTTAAAACGGGACTTCCTATGCGATCTCAGTGCAGCTACAGGGGTCTCACCTCGTGAGGTCGACGTGCGAGTTGTCGTGGATGAGGACGAACAGGGTGTAAGGGTTCTGTTTGACTTTCCTCATGAAGGCCTCCATCTTGACGTGTACATCGCCGTCCAGACGCACCACGTACTTTTCTGATTTCTGATAGGCTGAGGAGGCGTCCTCTATCCCCAGGTCAACAAGCACTCCTGAGCACCAAATAAAGAACAGTAAATGACATGTGGATGAGGCTCCAGAGTTAGACATAATCATCTTGCCTTCTAGTATATAAGAGATACTGTAGTAACTCAACTGCAGTTTCATTTTGAGAGCCAGAAACCTCAGCACCTGTAACTGTTGAGTCACTGGTATCAGTCAACAACCCAATCATCGCCTAAATGGCTATAAAATATCATCAATATATTACAGCCATTTTGTGCTACAGGAAATATTGCACATTTTTTCCCATTTCACTGGCCTTTTTTTTTGCAAATTGGACATGCACAAGTCCAAGGTTACAGCAGGCCACACTAAGAATCTATAGGAAGAGGACCTTGGCGCTCAAACCACAGGCGATAGATGGAGTGCCTTCAAAGCATAAATGACATATGGACTGCATTTCTATAGCGCTTTTCTCATCTTCTGGCCACTCAAAGCCACTCATTCACCCATCCACACACACATTCACACACTGATGACAAAGGCTAAATAAGGCTAAATGTGCCTAGGCTACAACTTCTTGTCCAAACCTGAGTAAATGCGGGTCAGAATTGTTTTATTTTAAAGAGAAGTTTGAAGAGTTATATACATTTTTAGTTGTATATAGTATTGCTTGTAATGTGACAACATATTAGAGGGATGAGGCCTTTTTTCTCTCCTAATACTTTTAATATCTTTATTGCAAGGTGTGGAAGAATCAAGATAAACATATAGTGGATGTGTGTATTTTTCTTTCTTTCTCTGTGTTCATTTCTTTCTACTATTTTCTTTTCGTATCCTCTTTATGGTCAATAAATTTCCTGTAAATGAAGTATTCAAAAATATAGACCTGATTGTCGGATGCGCTGTGCAGTTTGGTGCACCAGAACGTGGGAGGGCGGGACCAAAACCAGGAAGTCCACTTTGCAGAAGCGTCCCAAGTCGAGGCTCTGGCTCCCGGAGTCAGCGATGGAGCAGACCTGGGAGAGGAGGCTCCTTGCCACACTCAGCTGGGGCGGATAGATCTGGAAGACCTCACTCAGCAGATCTGTCACAGGAGGATGCAAACATGGGAAATCAACATCAGCTTAGTGGTCAAAGTAATGGAAAACACTGGCATGTTTGCAATAAATCTACCTGCGCTCTAACCAAAGACTAGAGAACAATGCCACCAATAAAAATACTATTCATTGTCAAAATGAATGGGTTTCTCTGCAGAAGAATGTTATCTAATGTCAACAAATATGAGTAAACCTATGACTTTTCTTTGATAAGAGACTGAGATTGGTCTGAATGAGGTAAGACTGTGGCCAGGATCCAAAATGATATGCCAAGATCCAAATGCCAACCAAGTATGGGTAGGTCTTTTTTTTCTTTTTTTTTTACCTCACACATTTTCCCAGCTGACCACTAGGGTGTGGAATAGACCATCTCTGATAATGAGTCAATCAAAACAATGGTGCTGCATCAAATAGGCTCTGGATTGGATACCTGTTGCATTGAGGTTTAACATCTAAACTTGAAAATGCAGATTTTTTCCTGCCATGATGATTAGCCAGACATTACTTAAATGTTAATGTCAAGATGTGTAACTGTATGTGCGTACAGGCCTGGTATGCTTCAAAATGCTCTCTTGTGATATGAATTATCTTGTACTTCAGGCTGATGTGCAAACTCGATCCGTTGTACAAAGGAGCAGGTTTTAATTGCATGCCCAGTTCCTGTTTGATTAATTTTTTATGAACTTTGGCTGGGGTCATTTATTTTTGAAAGGCACTTCTTTTTCACTTGTCAGCTCCCAGTTCAGCGCAGGGTGGAGGGCAGCCTAACCTGTCTCTGATGGCGGTGCGTTGCTGGCAGCCTCCTGGGAGTGGATGTGCTCGGTGACATCGCTCTGGTAGGGCTGGACGACCTGACCCTTCCGCCGACGCTGGTAGCGCACCAGCTGCTTGTCTAGGTTGTCCCCTACAAACAGCAGGTCACCACGTCCACACACATTATCTCTCATGCACCTTCACTATAATGAACTCACACAGCATGCGTTTAGTCTACAGAATATCCTAAACACAGCAGTGGCATGGCTTATTCATTACACAGTTGCATGATTCACTAGACATATCGATATATTTTTTTTGTTTTTTGTCAGCACAATGTGTTCCACAAGGAAATGCACAAAGAATGAATGAATGACATGACAAACTCTTATAAAATGATTAAAAGCACAAAATTAAAACAAGCTGATCCTTTCTAAAGGACAGTGGGCAACTTAAATTCTTGGTTGACAACATAATAGACTTTCATTGACTATCTGGAGATAACAAATGGTCAGGTAATATTTCTTTTCTCTCAGATGAATGTGTGGTTTTAAGTATGACTCTTCAATTACCGTCCTTAAATAGAAGGACGAGGACATAAAATTGAAATGACCGTTCAGAGCTTCCCACTCAGGTCGCGATTTTATGGACCCAGCGCTCACCTAATGACGTTGTTTTGAAGTGAGATGCCAAAACACTGACTTTCCCTGTGATGAGCTCGTAGCTGATCTCCTTCAGGAACTCATTGGTTGTCAGCATGCCTTCGGCTAACGCCCGAGCTTGGTACTTTCCTGTATCCGACACATTGGATTAGATTATAGCATCTTCAACGCACACATCTTACACAACTTGGACATGCTAACAGCTATGGCCATAATCAAACTAAATGCAGCACTCACCCAGCACGAGCACACAGAACTCATTTCCACTCATTTTGGAGGTACAGATGATGACCACGTAGGTGGGCAGGCACTGCTGGTGGGGCGGACCCTCGCTAAGTGAACGCAGTGACTCACAAATGCCCTCTCCCAAAGAGTTATGGGTGACCAGGACCTGGACGCTGCCCCCAGAGACACTGGCTTCCAGCCGAGCCAGCCAGGGCAACTGGGACGGGGAGATTGCGGGACCCCCAGGACAGCACAGCATGGCCTTCAACACAATCTGCTCAAACTCCTCCCTCAGAGGAATCTGGTCTGAGCCTGCAGGAGACAACATCAGAGATTAGCACATGACACATCTCTAAACTGGACTTGCCACTGTGGCAATTCACTTGGTGGCTCTGAGGGGAAACTGTGTGAACGTGTATTTGCACCTTACCTAAGCGTGCAAGATACTGTAAGGTGAGGAGGATCATCGTCTCCACGCTGAGCAGCTGGCTGCTGCTGAGGCCCAAGTTCTCTAGAGTTTTCTCGGTCAGCTGGCTGCTCTTATAGCAGCTGACCAGCAGGGGGCTCACCACTATATCCCCAACATTCCCGTAGAAGTAGGGTAAAGCACCATGCCCTGCAAAGAAAAAAAAAACGCTGATACCATATGCAAGCATAGTGTATGGGGTAAACCCACACAAACTCACTTCAGTCACCTTTGTGGCTGACACAAATACACCGAAGGTAACAAAGCAAACAAATGTAAGTAATATAATGACCAGGACCTTAATTTAAAAAAACAAACAAAAAAAAGGTGTGTGTGTGTGGACGGGGGTTAGAACTTCACTAAAAATATAAATTTGTGCTTCTTGGTAATTGTCACCGACTAGAAGTCAGAATTTGCAAGCCATTTCATGTATCACTACAGCACTGTCTATTTACACTCTAAGCTGAACCTTGCTCTCTGCACAAATGTCATCAAATATAATTCTGGTTCAATTTTTGTACTTGGTGGTATAAGGGAGCCTTAATTCTGATTCTCAGTCATGGTGGACTGGTGTTTGGAGTCCAGCCGGATGATTCTCCTTTTACAGAGTCAGCTAACAGGAATCAGGCAGAAGAAGCTGGGAAAAGGCTGGTACCTATGAGGATGACAGGACGAACTCCTGAGGTGTTGAGCAGGTTGTCAGGGATGATGACTGTCTCTCCAGCAGTGATCGGCTGGGGCTGGACGACGCCTGCGACCGGTGGCTGAGGAGCTGACATGGCCAGCACAGAGCCTGGACACAGATAAAGATATGACTTGTCAGTACCGGGAGACATCTGCAGTTACACAGCAGCTTAGAGCTCAAAGCAAACACTGTGGTTTCAGATTCAGATTCAGATTCTGACATTCACCAGAGTTTTCTTATATGGGATTTAGTCTTAGGTAAGAATGGAATCTAGCGGTTTCTTCAATTTTAAAGTTGTATAATATTATAGGATTTAAATTACAATCATATTTATATCATTTATAATATTTTCATCATTGTTTAATAATTATTTCTGTATATTTCTCTGCCCCATCGCCATGGGGATGCAGGGTGAATCATCCCTAACAACAGAAAATGTCAGAGATCGGGCATCCTCATCTCAGAACAGGAAGGAGGGGGGGGGCTTAGAGCATCAACTGCAGTCATCATTGCAGCCTGTGCTCCCAAGCACAGAAGCACACACAAATGCGCACATTTTCACATGCAATATGGAGAAACACACACAAATGCATGCACTACACTGAGCTAAAAGGAGGTATGGGACAAGAAAGGTCAGTTTTCAACTCAATGACTCAGGCAGAATACATTACAGCTTATAGAGCCTAGAGCCATCCTGATGAATGAGAAGGCACATGAGAGCGGCGGAGTTGAGCCTGGGTTTAGGAACTCACCTGGAGAGCAGACTATTGGCCGGATGGCTGGCACGGGGACGGCTGTTGGTGGAACGGGCACCATTGAGCTGGGGTGCCAACTCCGATGTCGCTTTTTTGGAGGACCGGAGTTCATGGCAGAAGACGCTAAAAAGCAGAAACATACAATATATAATGTGATCAAAATAGTTGCACATATATCCAATATTGTGCATTTATATTTAAGTTGCTTGAGATTTTGATACCTGGACTGTCTCCTAAGTCAGCGGTGCGATACCCCTGGCCTTGAGGCCCTAAGGAGACCTGGGAGGGACTCAGTAAGGGAGGACGCCCATCGACACCCATGCCATTAGCCGGCCCGTTCACCCTCAGAGCTGTGGGCACTGGAAACACACAATCACACATACACATTAGCACATATGCATACATTAGCACAAATAACAGCAATGGTTAAGACTAAAATTGTTAGCAGATGAAACCCTGGACTGGTGTGTTAGTCTGCAAAAATATTTCATGAGCCAGAAAAAAAACAAACAAGAGAGACATGCGAAATAACATGAAAAGATAAAAATGTATATATATGGAATGCAACTGGATCAATAAAAAGTGAAAAAATATACTGTATATCATTGTTTTTTCCAACAGTTTCTGTCTTCAGAGACTGTGCAATAAATAAAAATGAGTCAGTGCTAACACTGAGTTATTGATTTCCTATACATGAATGGCTATTGCCAATGACCCGATGGGGCATTTTCCAATCTCATATTCACTGTGTATGCATTAGACTGGAGCATTGATTGGTATGTGTAGCCCTTGCTTGTCAATATCACAACCTTGTAAAGAGGCTAATGGATAGCAAGGCCTTAAAAAGTCATTACAGGATTCTTTCCTTCAATATTGATCTGTGCATATGTGCGAGTATGCATGCATGCAAGTGTTTTTGCATTTGTGTACATATGTGTGCATTACGCGTGTGCTTGTTTGTGTGCATCTAGTAAAGAAGTAGCAGAGGTTAATCTTGCCTCCTTGGCCAGCCACAGCTCCATCTGCATTATGCGAGCCCACGTAAACAAAACGGTAGCTAAGCAACACTTCTCAGCACGCAGGCGAGGCCATACAAGTGTCAATGACATCAAGACGAGGGCTTATCAGCATCTAAAACCTTACCAATACCTGTGTCAAGGCCTAAATGCATCCAGGAATATGTGAATGTGACTCACATTTCAATGAGGTGATCATGACAAATCACACCCACCTTTCGTTCTTGTTGAATCTATCTGAGAAGATTACCAATATACCCAAAGTAAAGCACCACAGGGGTGGTAATCAGCCTAGTGCATAACCAGTCGTCTAAATTGGAAAGGTAATGACAAAGCAGATGACTGATAAACCAGTGCCGAGCAACAGGCGTAGTGAAAAAGAGCTTAACCTATTGGCAGAGTCTTGGTCCCCGGTGTGGAGGCCAGAGGTTTGAGGAAACTGCAATCTCTGCCCAGGTCCTGGCTGCCAAAAAACACTGAGGAGGCTTGTGTAGTTCTGGTGGGTGGAGAATCTGAAACAAGAGACGTACATTCAGATTTTAGTGGATTTAAGGGAACATTTTTGTGCCATTTTTAATTTCAACTGAAAAAAAGGAGAAAAACAAGGTCTGCACCAAACAATCTTTAGATTTGGAGAGTATGATTTGCGGGCCAGGGCATCTCTGTAGCTCCACAATAGTTCATTTATAATAGTATACTGTCACATTTAATCAAAAAATTCCAGCTCCTGCGAATTGGATATTGCACTTATCCATGTTGCGAGTTAACCACAATTTGGATTCATTGTGCTACCCTACCTCATGATATGATTGTGTTCATTCTTGAGCCAAAAATATTTCTAGCAATAGCAATGGGTTATTAGAATGCACACAACGTAATTGTTCTGTCATTGCAAAGTTCAAATAATATACCATTGATGGACAGCTTATTGAAATGGGATGGACAAGTGGACATTAAATTTGCACCAGAATAAAAAGTAGCAAATACTGTGATATATTTTTCTGCTCCACGATATGTATTGGTACACTTTTGTATCGCAACATAGGCTATTTCAGTAAACAGTCCCATCACTAATCAAAGCACAAGCGATACTTATCAAGTCTCCCCCCTCACATGGTTGCATGGTTGTAAAGTGTACTGGTTCACTAAGGACTGTGGCTATATGTTTGATGAAAAGAGGTTCAGCTCAAACCTCAAACTACAACCCCGACAACCATGTGACGTAACAACATCCATCACTCCCGACTGGTCATTTGGTCACTTTTATCCCTTATGCAACTATAAAACAAATCACTAATGCTAACAGGCCATCTGTGTCTGCATCCCATGTCCTTTGCACTAGACCACGATGCTCCTTTTGAATACACAGCGCTGGATAAACTGGACAAGTGTCCCATTCCTCTCTCTCTGAGCGCGTGTGACCTACCTCTTTGGGAGCAGGATGCACCTCAAGGTCGTAGTCAGGAGATAGCAGACGAGAATTATGCCAACAATGAGCCCTGCAGCTCAACTGCCTAACACATTAATGTCTGAGATCACTGTTGACAGGCTCTGAAAGCTTCCTGGTTCAAAACAAATCAATACCGTAAGCCTCAGAGCATTTTTTTCAATCAGAGAGGGGACTGGAACGCTCTTGTAGGGCGAGGTCAGTGAGGAACAGCATCTCCTGGAGGAGCTGCAGGATCTGTTTAATATTCATATGATACTGGGCACACCCTAAAACTGGCCGGGGAGTTTTATTTACCTCAACAAAAAAGCCTTTAGTGGAGATGGGCCAATAATTATTTCAGCAGGATTTTGTAGGGATTGTGCATCTCAGCTTTATACAATTGCCTTTTTAGGCTAGTAACTGAAAATATTCCTGGCAGATGCAACAGATGTCATATACTCTTCCTACTGCTTTTAATAATAATAACAAATGAACATCTTGCTCAAATCATCACCAAACACTGTTAACTCATTTACCAAAAAAAAAAAAAAGTAATTTAATGCTGGGTAACACTGCAGGCGCCTACCATCAAAACATCAATGCATCAAAATGGAATTAAACAAAAAGTATTGTAACCACAGAGGTAAATCAAAACAAGGCCTTCATCATATATTGAAATACGTACAGAAATACAATTAATGAAGGTAAATTTGAATTTCAGGGCTGTTGTAATATTTTAATGAGATTTTAGGATACTATGATGTATGACTTTAGACTCCTTTTCACACAAACTACACTGTTCAGCTGCTGTTTGATCTCCAGCCAATAACTGAGTCCTGCTCTTTGTCTGATTTTTTTAATTTGACGCCCCAGCCAAACAGCTTTTTTTTCAGTTTTTATATTCTTCTAGCAAATAGGTTAATTTACATCAATCTGTCATTAACTGGATTTAAGTGCATTGCAGTAGAGGCTATGCGGTGTGCACGTGTAGAGATCATGTTGCAAAATGGAGTGACTGACGTGAGTCTCACCTGAGAGGGAAAAGGGAGAGGAGCTGTGTCCATTAGTGCCTCCATTTTCCTTACTGCTGAGAGAAGAGGACGAGCTGGGCTTGGAGGTTGACGCACTGCTGGAGTACTGACGGGCTTTACAGTCTGGGAATCAACAAGGGACAGTGATCAAAAAATGAACGACACAGAGTTGGCTAATCAGTGAAATTTCACATCTGCAAAGGAAATAAAAAAATATGGGGCTCCAAGATAATGGTGGGAGACTGTTCTGACCTTTCCAGCAGATGAGGGGTCCTTTGCACAGAGCACCTTGAGAATTCTTCACCAGGTAGTATTTTAAGTGCTTCTGCTTCTTGGGCTGCGTGGACAGCTTCAGGTTGATGTGGTTTGAAAACTCAGTAAAGTATCGGAAACCCTTTTCCCCACAGCCCACACAGTTTCCTGAAAACCCTGAAAGTAACAAAATAAAAAGCAAATCAGCATAATTTCCAATCAGAATTACACAACTCTTACAGGACAATGTATGGCTGATAAATTTTGTTGGATGAGGTTTGGCTCCAACCTCAAACCTTAACAAGCATGTGTCTTAACAACACCCACCACTCCTGACTGGTCATTTGGTCACTTTTAGCCTTCATGCAACTATAAAGCATCACTAATGCTAACATACCATCTGTGTCTGCATCCCATGTCCATTACACAAAAACAAGACCATGGTGTTCCTTTTAGGTAAACAGCGCTGGATAACTCATTCCACAAATCTGCATGCACACCACACACGATAACTGAAACAGTCGATGAAAGCAGCCAAAAGTAATCAGCGAAGACAGGTAATAAGATACAACAGCATATCCAATCCATTCTGAAGAACGGATACTGAAGAATGCCATCGCTAACATAAGAGCAGAACATATTAATTTCACTGTGATGATGATAGATATCTTTCTTCCACTTTCATGCCAGACCGTGGGGTCAGACTGACCTAAAAGTGCATTTTTCCCATTCTCATCAGGCAAAAAGCGCCTGTCCACAGCACACACTAGGATATGCTCGGGGACACTGGGGGACTTGGCACCGACCAGCTCGAAGCCTGCTGGGACTTCGATTGGCTCTGTTGCTATGGAGACCAGGCGCAGGTCCTTGCCGGCCTGACAGAACCCTGAGAACAGAGAGTTTCAGTCAGAGGAGGAAACAGCCATGATTGTTAAAGGAATACATTTTTTTGGGCAGATTGGCCCAGCAGTCGGCTTACTCATTACATGAAGAGAGCATAAACACCGAAATCATCAATGCTGCCGCCTGTAGATTGTCCACGCCAGTACTCAACGCCAATGCTGTGCCATACACTGTGTGCACTGTATGTGACGAGCATTTTCTCAAAGTAATGGGAACATGCTGACACATACGCTGTGTTACAGATGCACGATGCAAAATGAATGCTGAAGGCTGTATGCAGCAGGGATCCTTAAGACTCAGCTGACAAAAAAAAAAACTCATACATTTAAAAAAAAAGAAATGTAATCAATGCTGCAATCAATCGGAGGCACTGGTTATTCCGGTGCCTATGTTTTCATCACTATATTTGCATTATAGCCCTGTACTATACATCAATGTAAGCTTTCACAGGACCTTGCCTACTGTAGACCTAAAGTGGTAATGAAAGCCTTTGGATATGGTGGGTGTACCGTCCAATGTGCAGCAGCCATCTGGGGCAGGAGCCTGTAGGTAGGGAAGTGGAGGGCTGATGGTGTCTGAGTCATCGTCCTCCTCCAGCTCCTCCAGATCGTTGGAAGAGTGGCCGTTCAGCAGTTCATGGCCTGGGGGCTCCCCGCCATGGAGCGCCAGGTCTGCCTTCGGCTTCATGTCTGACGGACACACCAGATCATTTTTGCACATTAAAAATACAGCCGTTGAGGAACTTTGTACCAAAATGAGATGTCTGGAAAAAGTGGCATCTACTCTGAAAATAATCAACAGAACCCAACAAGATGAAATGATGGCATAACAGAAGCATAGTATGTAGTTATAGCACCTTTAAAGGGAATGTTGAATGATGAAGGTAATGAATATGGATGGGCAAATCTGCTTATGATCAGTGTCACTCATTCTGTTATTTGTAATATTATATTGTTTTTATCCTCTATTATCATTTACTTTGTGGTGGCGTCTTTGATTACTTGTTTTTACTTTTTACGAGTATGTTTGATTTGTTTAATTTTTAAAGGTAAATGGTAACATTTTTTTGTTATGCAATTATTATTGTTCTTATTCTAACTCGTCTTCTTATTTTGTTAATCGGTCATGGTTCTCTGACTTCATGGCAAACCCCATGACCAAAGACCAAATAGTAATTAGACTGTAAAAGTGCAGTGTTGCTATTTTCCTACACGCTGGAATGTGCATACTGAAATAGTATACTGAGACGTAATGAAGAACCATATTTGTGTTGTAGCTTCATTCCAACAGTTGATTACTTATTTAAAATTTTAATTTCTCTGCACATAGAAGGTCAACTGAAAATCAGCATGTAGAAATCCCCAAGCATCACACTCCAAGCCTATCACACCCCAGAGCTTTATACCTAATACATATTTAATGTATTAGTATGTGTTCCTAAGATTCACTGGTGAACCTGGAGCTTAAGTGTCAGTGAAGTAATAACCGTGTAAATTATTTACAGATTTCTTCACTGCCTGCTCTGTCTCTTGTTCTTCAAGCCCACTGCAGATATCACATTTTAGAAAGAGACTATGTTTTGTCTTTTGCCGCAAGGACTTTGGTGATGAGTCTTTGCAGGTGCAGCTTACTTTCCACATTACCAGGATATTGCTCGGGCTCTAGATAGAGCTGTGTGAAGATGGGCTGTGGATCTCCGCCGTCAGAGCGCAGTGATGCCTCAATAGAGTTATGGAGAGCCTCTTCAAATCGCGCAGACTTCAGCTGCCCGGCGTATGAATTCCCCATTATCTGTAGGAGCAAAAACAAGAGAAGCATGAACAAAGGCAGACATTCATGGTATTGCTCATGACATTGATTAGCAGCGCTCGCAGTGCAATGGACATAAAGTACAAAAAACACTCAAGGATAGAAGCTATCTCATACATGCACAATCACGTGTTGTGCATCCACATTGCCAAAAATACTGCTTTGTGTGTTGATCAATCAAACAATCAAGTTTATTTGTGGCATGAAATCATATAAAGTACAATCACAGTCATATGTAATCCTGCCATTTCCTTCAATTTATGCATTAAAGGGTTTAAAAATGGAGAGGAGTAATAAATATGTGTATGATTGGATGGGAGAGGGGGCAGATGCCACATTTAGGTTCATAGTGGCCTGAGGTAGAAGCTCACCTGTGATTCTGTGATTCCATAATTCTTGTACATATTGTACATATTAATACTATAGTGGTTATCTATGGGAAACCCTTGACTTAGATTAAGATGCAACATTTTAACTCAGTTCCATAAATGTATGAAGATACAAACAACCCAGTTGTTCCTGACCAATTATTTAACTGTGGCTCCCTTGTACAAAAGGCATTGATCTATCAATATGTTACTGGTTCTGTTCTTTGTGTTCTCTGAATTCGATCACTTGTGGTGTGGCAGCGACCAAGGAATTTCAAACTGTGGAATAAAGTAAAATTACTATGTACTATTGGTATTACTGTGATTACTACTGCTGTTTTTGTTATTACTGACAATATCGCCATAAAAATATTTGTACATATGCACTCAAATACATGTACACACACACACACACACACACACACACACACACACAAGCACCTGCACACAAACTATTTTTCTATGTCAGCTAAGACATAATGGCCAAGGCCAATGGCCTTTTCCTATTTTTGCCTCTTTCTTCTTCTGTCTGTTCTGTCACTCTGCCTGCCCTGCCCCCGTGCCCCCTCCAACCCCAGTGTCCACTCTGGGACATCTGCCGGGGTCGGCTGTGTGGGCCTGGGGTTGGCTGGCTCTCTGGTGGCAGGTGGCAGCTGGACACAGGGCTACGCATGTGGCCTGGTCACCAGAATGAGAGAGAGAAAGATAATAAGAGAGGGTGAGACAGAGAGGGGGCGAGAAAAAAA
Organism: Myripristis jacobus; assembly: GCA_900302555.1. Taxonomy (NCBI): domain Eukaryota; kingdom Metazoa; phylum Chordata; class Actinopteri; order Holocentriformes; family Holocentridae; genus Myripristis; species Myripristis jacobus. The sequence continues at coordinate 96,951 of OMLB01036462.1, read as the reverse complement.
GTCAAAGAGAAAGAGAGAGCACTATCAATGGTGTGAAAGAGCAAAACTGACCAGGACTAAGCTATGCCATGCCATGGTGTTATTACAAAGCTAATACAACCAGCTTTTAAGTAAACTCCCATCCATCTATTTTTTCCCCTAAAAACATTGTACTATCCCTGTTTGTCACCCTAGACAGTAAACAAAACTACAAAACAACTCTATGGGATGGGAAGCTGGAAAGCAAGAAAAATTTGATATTTGGCTGGTTTCCTGACACATGATCTTGGCCTGAAATGCCTCCTGTGTTTGTCCTTGGGCTACTTTCAACAGGTGGTGACTAGTGTTATGGTCCAACACTACAGCAGCCAAGTGGAGGCTCAGGTTGAAGGCTTCAGCTGTTTTGGAAAAGCTCAGACTCCTCACCCACCTTTAAGAGCCCGTGCAGCTGTTGAAGTATTTATATGAAAGCAAATGTGCTCTATCTTGTGTTTTGACTACGGTGAGTTAAATAAGAAACCTAAAAAATCAATCATAAGCATGTTCTCAGAGCTTTAGTGACAAACTAACTAACTTAAGAACAACTTGTGCTTGTACTAAAGCACACTGTCTTCTCTTGGCATAAAATGACCCAAAAAAAATTGCATATACCTTTAGCATTTTTTTCATAGTCAATTATAAAATTGCCAAAAATATAACCAAGAAAAACTATACAATATTTGTCTGAACAACATAACACTTTTTTATTCTCTGTTCATCTGCCCTACATACTGACTATCTTCTTCAGTAATCAACATGAACTAGATAAACGACGCCTATTGTCTTTGGTCACTGAGAGACCCTGAACCCTTTTATTTTGTCAATAATGGGCAGGGTGGGAATCAAGTTGGAGCAGCTTTTCTCCTTCCAGGTCTCCCTCTGCCCACGCCTGGACAGGTTCCAGACCCAGTGTTTACATAAGTCCCTTCCTGGGGGGGCAGGAGGAATCTGACCACCTCAGACAAAAGACAAGATTAACAGTGCCTGACTGTGCTGTCAAAGAGATAAGCTGCTTAACAGAACGAAGCTACAGTATTTCTTGCTTAACTGATGGAGGGAGGTGGAGGAACAGAAAAGGACTGAAAGCGGGAGAGACAGAGAAGAAAAAAAAGAGTGCCTGAGGGTGTTTTAGGGTAGCGGCTGTCTGTTCCATTGCTGAGTCAAATGAGGCTCCGCAGGCCTTTTGGGCTGGCTGGCTGACCCTCAAGCCTCAGCGGACAGATTTGTCATTAACCCCACACAAGCCAGAGGTGAACACGGCACATGACCTTTCATCACCTGAACTCCTTGAAACAAAGCGAGAGCGTGGCAGAGGTTGCTTAACGGATGTTTGTGAGGTGTGACTCAGGTGGTTGCGAAGGTCAGTTTTAGAGGCGGGGGGGTGACTTCAGGTGAGCCGGTGTGGCTGTATCCTGCTTGACGGATGGTCAAACATAATAAGTGGACTCCTCAAGGCAGAAACATTTCAGTGTTCAAAGGTTGTTCATTTAGGTGAATGGTGGCTCTCACACTGCCTCTCAAGCAGTCAGTCATAGGACTCAGTTTTGGCAAGAACCTCCCTCTGCAATGCTCTACAGAACTGACTGAAAACATATAAACAGAGCTTAAAATACCATTTACTGCAAAACAACTGGGTAGACTTATGAAACATACCACATTTTATTTAAATCGACAAACTGACTCAATAAATTTAATTCAAAATCCCCAAAAAGTGCATATGTTTCAAAAGTGCATTTGCAAAATATACTGATACAAGAGGCCGGAAAATCAATACAATATTCTACAAAATGTAATACCCAGCAATATCTTTTTTCTACACCTCTAGTCAGCCAATCAATCAGGTCACATCAAGTCCGTTCCTCAGCTCCTGGGTGGCACCAACAGATTGCATGAATGTGACCCCGGGTCACAGCACGCTAGGCTGAACTTCTGCCCGGTGGATTCCAGATGACTGCAGGGCCGAGAGCTGACTTTCTACTGGACTCCCAGCCTGAGCTGTCTCACAAACACAGATGCGGCATTAACAGTGAGGGATCTTACCTTGTCTGATTGTTCCCAGGCGTGAAGGGACTTGTTCACTTCTGCTACATGCTGGGTCGCTACAACTCAGGGGAAACTTTCACCAAATGCATTTCTCTCAGAGCCGCCGCTGCTCTAGACCTGGGGAGGAGCAAGGAGATTTCTGATGAGCAGAGCGTCACTGCCAATTACACAATGAGCCGTGAAACACAAATGAAACATCTTATACCTGCTAAGAGACACATGATAATTAAGTAACAAACCAATACCAAGCACTAGACCTGGGCGACATGGACAAATACTGAATATCTTTGACCAAATACCTTGTGACAATATTGTAGGAGTGACTACTGGTGCTTTCATAAGATAGTTACACACAAGAGATTTCTGATAAATAATCCTTAATAATGTGGATATAATAACTAAGCAGGAGAAAATTACATTACAGCTACAACAGTCTAATTAGTCCAGAAAATCACATCCCTGTACTGTAATGCAGCCTTTAAAACCAGGGAAAGGCAACACACTTACACCATAACAAAAGATTACAAACCCAGACAATATCTAGTCTCATATAATGATATCAATACAGCGTATCAATATATTGCCCAGCCTAAAGGACCTTTTCCTAAGTTGACAATCGTTGATTTATTCAACCTCTTAAACTCTACTTAAAAAACTCCTGAAGGGCCACTAGAGGTCCTTGGAACTGACTTTGAGCTATGAGAGAGAACTATCATAACAAATACACAGAAAAAGGCCCAGAGATATTTTTGATGTCCCTTTCTTTGGAAAGCATTTCTGCTAAGGATAGTCCGCTTCAGACGACTAGAGGTCATTACAGCCCAAAAAACATCATCCACAAAATGAATGAGTGCACTTAAGGCTGGAGGGAAAGCCACTCAAACTTTAAAAAGGCGCTGTAACAGATTGTGTCAAACCATGACATATGTATTCAGTATCAGGGGGTCAAAAGGGGGTTATGTGATACCACGGCCCGGGGTGTATTTTCATAAAACACACTCGAGTGTTTTAGTTTATGACTGCACTCCCCACACACACGCAGTCACAGCATTCTGAATAGGATCGCTGGTTACTTTGACCCTTTGTCAAAGTATTGTTTGGCCACTCAGGGTCTGATACAACCGAAGCAAAGTTCCCTTCAAAACATTGACTGTCGCAATCTACCCGGTCATCATTTCTGACTGTGTGGTGCTATTCTGTGAGCGGGTGGCTGGTCTGGGGTCCAAGTCCTTCAAATTGCAAATGTCCACAAGTTGGTTCAACTTGCATTTACTGACCATATTGAAACTTATTTTGTGAATGATTAGCCAGCTTGACAGAGCTAATCAAACCAAAGAGTAAAAACATCAATGGGCCACACAGCTGACAATTTAGAGAAATCTATACAGTCCTACCTACTGGGCCACTGACTGGATCACAGCCATTTTGTTTTGAGAAAAAAAAATGTTAGTAAGAAAACTTCTGCAGCAGTGATCATGTGAAATCTATTGTTTTAGCTACAATAAGAATATGTTTTTTAATATCAGTATATAATCACAATATGTCTCAAATTATGTAACATCATGCTAGACAGGAGAATCCCGTGCCACAATATCAAAAGATGACCGCATCCTTATAATATGATTCTACTGAGGGGTGACAAATGAAAGAATTAAATTATTGCACAGTTGTAATCCAGAGTCATGCTACTGTATATTCCACATGGAGACTAACCGCAGGGGATGTGAATCTTAACCAACAACAGTATTAGGCTCTCCTGGTGATCCAGGGAGCAGTCTTGAAATATTTTGATCTTATCTAGCGGTGAAGGGTGGATAACACAGGGGGAGACGCTGATGGCCCCTGAGATGACGATGAAGGAGCCGTAAATCTAGCCACCGGTGCAGGTACGGCCCTGGGTGCTTCGCCGGGTCCTGTTTTTCCGGTAATGACATTTGAGGGATCATTTGGGCTGACATCTTGGCTTAGCACTTTACCGAGCGCCAGAGGGGGAATTCAAGGCGATGTTTAAAGACATGCACCTTTCTCACATACCTGACATGAATACAACTTTGATGCAAGTACATCCACACTGAACACACACACACACACAATTAGTCTATGTATATATCACACTTTCCTACAGTGTTATCCAGTGTTGCTGTGGCTACAAAAACTAAAACACTATAAAATTTAAATTAATCTGCCCTACATACTCTGCCATTCGATTTGTAACTTTTCCAAGAAAATATTTTCTTCATGTAACCTGGGAAAATAGTCCATCCACCTGGATAATGGCAAACTAAAAAAAAAGAAAAAAAATTCAAATTTTCTAATTAGCAAATCAATATGTTTTATTTGTGTGATATTCATTTGCTTTGACAATTAAAACTGCAATTTTAAAGCTGTTCTTTCGAGAAAAAAACATGGTCACTTGTTTTCCTATGAATACTTCTCTGAAGCTGTTGATAAACCCTTACATATGTATGTAAGAAACAAAATATAAAATTTGATTTAACACAGTTAGGAGTGATAACCTTTCACTGTCAGGGAAGTGGGTTAAAATGACACAACTAACTCACGTTAAACTGCATCAATTTGAAATTAATGTGGACTTTTTGCATCACCAACTGGCAATGGTCATGATTTTGCTTAAAATCAAGGTGACCATGATGACCAAACCTCAGGCAGATATCAGAGCATCTATCCTTCAAAAAAATGTTAGATATTTAACTCCAAGCCCATTGAGCTAACCCCTGCACTAACCCCGCCTTCTGTCTCCTTCTCTCTCTGTGTCTCTCTCTTTCTCCACTCCTCCTTTTGTTTCTCCCTTCATCTGCATAATTACATTACAGTGTTGACAATAGAGGCAGAGAGGCAGGATTAAACTTCCTCCCCGTCTTAACCTGTTTCGAGTGCATTCGGAGTCTTGAAGGGAGCCCTCACGTCAAAGTATTTCTTAAGAAATGTGGGGAAATCATTCCACAGTGTTCATACACTCCACAGAAAAAAGTAAAGAAAATGAAGGATGATGTGTAAATATAGTATAATTTAAAATTAAGTCATTGTTTAAAGTTTAATCCTGTAACCAAAGTGAATAAAATGTGTTAATCAATGATTTACCTAATTCAGTAGTTTTAACTACCTGATGACTGAGAGGCTTTCCTTTCACCACACTCATCCAACTAATAAGTGCAGATAAAATGTTAATACAATAATGATACCGATCTAAAAGTCATTGTGATGCTTAAACACAAAAATGCCCCACACCAGTAGTAGAAATGCGAGAAAGGGCTCAGCTCACTTTTAACATTAAAAAGGCTGCTGGTGAGAGAGACGCTGCCCATCACACATCAGAAAGAGGGGTGAGGGGGTGGAAATGTGAAAAAGGACTAACATCTCTCCATGTCCTCTAAATTAGGTGCTAAAAGCCCATCTTATCAATGTTATGCCGGGACAAATGCCACCACGTGACAGAGCAAACACTTTAAAATGTGTCTCCTGTACCTTCCATGACTCCACGACTCAAGCGGCCCCCCGAGTCCTTCAAAGTCCAAATCCAAAAGAGGTAAATCCCACAGAGTCAAGGAATTCAAAGGTAGTCCATTTTCAGGGGGATAAATCCTTTGCGAGAGTGAAAAGTTTGGTGATATCCAGGCAGCGTGAGGAGTTGCGCTCTTCCCTGGTATTTCTCAAACCACCTTGGTCATGATACTCTATAGAGAAGACTGGGAATCCCACTCTGTCCTGCACCACAGCAGATCCCCTCCCTCCCTCTCTCCCTCTCTCTCTCTCTCTCTCACTCACTCACATGCAAACAAACACACACACACACACACACACACACACACATACACCCACCAACACACACACAAACCCCTCCCCCAAAGTCTTCTATGCCCTCCCCTGTCTTATGCCATTTGCCAAGGAGGGAGGGAATCCACCGGGGGCTCATTCATCTTGGCCCTGCTGACCCCCTGTGGTGACAGATGCTCTTGGAGGGCTGAGGAGCCGTGGAGGGAAACAAAGAGAGGGCCAGCATCTCCCTGCTGCCACACTGCCACGGCGCACTGCCACGCGTGACCCCCCGTACGCCGATCGTACGCCAATCGCACGCCAAGACGTCCACCGCGGGCACGGACTGAGGCGGAAGCAGAACCGGGCCTCTCGTCTTCCTTAATGGGGGGTGGGGTGTCTCATAATCGAATCTTCGCTCTCATGCTCTTCCTAATTCACTCTCTCTCTCTTTCTCTCTCTCTCTCTGCCACACCCTTCTTTTTATTGGGGCCAATTCAGAGACAGGAAAATCAGTCCCCAGCAAAACGGGGACTAGAATGTCTGGTCAGCTTGAGCATTTTGTCTTGGTAGCCTTGCCTGGGATTGACCCCTCACTGGGCTTTTTACTCCTGCTGTAAATACCAGGGGCTCATCTGGTCAAAATAAATAAACGGAGATGCACCGCAAATCAACAGGCGCTGGCAGATGTTGGGGATTAAATGTCATTATAGCCTAAGTGACATGCCTTATCATTGCGGTGCCACGTGGAGAGGGAGCAGATTTCCTGGACATCACCAAAAGGCTCCGGACTGAAAACATTGTACAGAGAAATACTTTGGTATGTGTCCTTCACAACATTAGATGATATACACATCTATGTCTGAGAGAAATGTCAAATTTACTTGAAAAATGTGAGAGTGATCAAATAAATTTTTCCTCTCGAATTTGTGTCCTCATATGCAATATTCGCAAAATCCCTCTGAAGTTTCAAAGACAGTCTAATATCCACATATTTGAAAATAACACACCGTCCTGTAACACAGTCATGCCCACACCTGCCTATCCCATGACTTTGAATGGCAAGCACCTCAAGCCAGCAGACTGCCAAGTCTAACTGCATCTACACAGCCTGGGAATTGTTATGGCTGCACGAGTAAGTTTACAATGCTAATATCTTGTGTTAATCATTTACTGTGGCCTAAACCGTGGAAAAGAGGTTGCTATGTACAAAACAGCTTGCTGAGCCTGTTTTCCTGACAACTAATTAATTTCATTGTTAAGTAAAGTCAGCAAGAATTTGTCAGGTAAATAGCAGGACTGAGTAAACACACATCTACTTGATGGCAGCGCAGATGCACTCAACACTAACAATGGCAATGGGTTTCTAAGTCTCCCTTTAGCAGCAATACTTAACTTCGGACTGATCGATTAAAAAATAGCAGTCATCGCAATGGAGCACAAAAAAACAGCATCTGTTTTCGATTTGAAAAAGAAAGAAAATGTCTGCACAGAAAGCAATAAAGGAAAGCAAGTTGGAATTAAAGTATGTCATTGTTAAGTTTCTTTAGTGGTAAATACTCTCAGAATCATATTTCACTCAGCCATAAAGCTTTTAGTAAAACACCTCACTTTGCAGGCCCGGGTTTCTTGCTTCACTGATCTGTGAGACTGATGTTCCAGTTCATTACCACAGACACAGTCAACAGTTGTTTTAATCAAGTTGTATACAGCTCTTCTCACCTCCTCTCCAATGGTTATAGTGGGGCACAGGCAGCGTGAGGGACAGCTGTAAACCACCACGCGAGCCAATCAGCCAATCAGGGCCTCCATTAGCCCTTACGGCGCTTTCATGCACTCATTTCTCTCAATCAGCCCCCTTTGTCTAAACATTGGGCTTGAGTTTGACTGTGAAATTTGTCCAGTTAATGTTGTTTTAGACCACACATGGTAGACCTGCTGTATGAGCCTCAAACAGTGCAGTGGATCACATCTGACAGAAAATCTCTGGTTTGTGTGATCTAAATTACTGGAAAGTAAAAACCCCTATTGTTACAAGGTTCAATGGAAGTGAAATCTCTCCGCATTGATCAATCCACGGCGATATCGGCGCAGCCACAAGTTCAACTTGGGGAAAAGAGCTGTCACCGTGATTTATGTCTAAGCCCCTGACTTTGACACGGCCGGTTTTAAATAGCCCATTTGAAATGGAGATAATGAGTAAACCCAGCAATTTCTTTGGCCTCAAAAGACCCCATGGAAAAAAACAAAAGAGCCCGGATTGAATGCTTGCCCGCCCCCGAGCCCATCCTTCACCGCTGCATTGAGCTGCTGCTAAAGGACCTGACAAAGGGGAAGTATCCCTGCCACCGCCACCTGAGGAAAGATGAGTCACGTGACAGGTTGGGGGGTTCTCGGAGATCTTGAGCAGGGGGTCTCAGATTCTGGAGAGGGACTGTGGAGCCGGGGGGGGGGCTTCCCTTTAGTCTTAAGATTCCCAGAGGACTGCTACTGCTTTGTCTTAGTTGGCTCAACAGCTGACCGACACCGTGGAACAGCTTGGACTTAAATACAGGCCCGCAGTGGAGATGGTGCATTCGACTATCTAAACTTGTCACTGCCACTCATTTAATATGGACTGATTAAAATAATCTACACATCTACCTACTGACATGCCAGGCAGCCACTCACAACACGACAAGGTCGAGAGCTTTAATAATTTAGGAAGGTGAAGGATCTCTGTAAATGAGTCTCACACGGTCAATTGACATATCTGAGAGATGAGGGATGAGTATCAGGTGGGGAGGAAGTGCAAGGGGCCGAGGTGCCAATTAACACGTCTGACACTTATAATAGGAAAAAACCATCCTGTAGCTAAACTGTCAAGAACGAAAATGAGAGACAGAACAACAACAGCCACCATGTGAAAATTCCCGCAACAAATTTCACTCGCTTCATGTTGGCTAGCTGACGCTGAGGGTGTGAGGACTCGCACTGTCAATTACTATCCGGGTGGCAGTCCACTGCTCTAATTTCCTTATAAAAGCCCCACAGCCTTCTCCAAACCCCACCTCTGGACTACCTGCTGGGCCCTGAAGTGCAAATCGCTGCTAGTGAGGATAGCAGATGAGCTGAGGTCATTCATGCCTTTCTAGTGGGCCAAACAAACAAAAGGCAAACATTCCAGCTGAATGCCATTGCTGAAGTCGGCAGCAACCGGGAGAAAGAGAGAGAGAGAGAAGGAGCGAGAACAAGGCTCAGTGGAGATAATAGCCCGAGGGTGTATGTGTGTGTGTGTGTGTGTGTGTGTGTGCATGTGTGTGTTGTTGGAGATTATCTGCGGAACTATTAAGGGGGGTGAACCAGGGTTTAAGGCCTGGTGTGACCAGGGGGA
>OMLB01036462.1:42169-84456 GCA_900302555.1 Myripristis jacobus | reverse complement strand
CTCACCACATCTCCTTTACCCGCCGATTAATACACACCAGGTTGCCCCCGGTGACAGAACCCACACTTAAATCCCATCAGTCCACCTTAGTCCAGCAAGAGCCACAGCAGCAGCAGGACTCTTTTTGTCTTAATGGGACAAAGGGAGCAGGGCTATCCTTTGTTGGGAGCTTGACCCCACACACAAACCTTGCTGATGTGAAAAAGTGACAGTAAACCTATTCAGGCCCGATGCCTCTTCATCCTGCACTGATCCCTCTGAGAGATGGGATATTTTCCTGACCGGCAGATGTGCCAGTTTAAGCAAGACTCCTTGGATGTTGCGGTGAGGCAGATAAAAACGGTGGCGAAAAAGTTGCCTAGTTGCCAAGTGGGATGATGACACCAAAGGAAACTTCAAATGTCTTCCTTCTGTCTTTTTCAGCCATTGTTCCCTGCATTATTCTGTGTGGCGGAGTTGATGGATCAGGAGTCCATTTGAGATCGAATTGATTTAAATGTTCCTATTCGTCAAAGAGCTGATCCTTAACAACAAAACCTCTAAAATGCACAGCAGAGCCAAGCACAAAACTCTAAGCCAACTCAGCTAAGCAACACATCTGTCCAAGCCAAAGAAACATGCCATGGCCAGAGCATGGTGCTGGCAAGGACCTCACAATGTAAAAATGATCACAAATTATCACATAATTAATAGTTACCACATATTTGTCTCACAATATATTGCAACACACTACAGAACTGACTGAAACCACTGAAACTGACTTAACAGACCTTAAAATACAAAACAGTATGCTGGTAGACAAATAAAATATACAACATATTATATGATGAAATAACTAACTGGCTCAAAGCAAGTTATTTCACATAACTTATTTCAAAATGTAATTAAAAAAAAAAAATATTCTTACTTTATTTTACTTTTTGGCATGGGGGGTGGCTGGTAAGATTTCATTGTACGGTGTAACCATCTGTTTTACGGTATATATGACAATAAAACTCTAAAATCTTGAATCTCTCGAATCTTAAATCATATGAACATGAAGTGCACAAACAATACATACAGACACAAGAAGACAGAGGATCATTATGCAAAAAATGGCTGTTGATGATGGTGTTATACTCAGCTGTATTTGCATAGCAATAGCCAAAACACAGCTCTGATGCATCACTGTAGTGAAGTGTGTGTGTGAGTGCAGCTGTAACAGTTCTCAACTTGGCCCTGGAGCGCTTATCATCTGGGGCAAGATGAGCAAGAGAGACTCATCCTCTCCTCCTCACCAGTAAATATTTGTGCTGGCATTTTGCTCTGTCTTATCAAAACATGTAGCCAGGCCTGTAGCTGTTTTTTTTTTTGTAAGCCCGATTTCCTGGGATGATTGTACTTCTGAGTAGAAAATGTAATAGTCCGCAGGGAGGGGGAGAACGAGACGGAGAGCGAGAGCAACAGAGCTCTCCACTGCCAGACAGGAACGCTGAATCCTAGCAGCAGCAGAGGGCTGGCTGCTGGGTCCAGGTCACCGTGGCCTTGGACAATCTGTGACAGCCTATGGAAAAGCCCTCAAACAGAGACAGCCCTCTCCCCCACAGAACCTGGCAGCATCAATGCACTGTGACCTTGTGTTTCAATATGAAGGCAGAGATAGAGCGAGAGAGAGAGAGAGAGAGAGAGCAAGGGGGTGAATGACCTGTTTGAAATGGTGTTTGTGTATGTGCGTGTTTGGACTTAGGACAGTGCATATACTGGATTACAGGCAACAATGCTGCTGCAGTCCTGCGGGAAATCTTCCGGCTAAAATCCTCAGTGCTGTTAGGAAGATGTCCTGCCTCACCAGACCGACGCGGCTAAACAAAGTTCCCATCTTAAACACCACAATTAACCAAAGAGCTGTAACATATAAGGGAGAGCTGTAATAATTAAATCACAATAAAATACTCATCAACAGTGCGGCTGAGTCAGCATTTACTGAGACTAACTGGCATTAACCTTTTTAACTCTGCACGGGTGAATTTGTCATTGCTGCATGGCCGAGTTGTTTTGTTCAAACTGATTTTATTTTAAATACTAGTGGAGATCCTGAGGTTTTCCAAAGATACCCAATATGCCCATCTGCATGGAAATGTGGATAAAATGATGCACAAGACATCTACTTATTTTCTATTTGCTGTGATGGTGCAGCCATAACGACGTCATCCTGGGTTTGGCCTGGGAGTATTTCACTCAACTCTAACTGTGATGTAACTTCAATAAAACGTTGGAGCCGGATGCCACTTCATCCTGCACTGATTCCCCCAGAGTTTTAAGGGGTTAAGCTGTTGTTTTATAATAACTTTTAATTGGTGATCTTACTTCCGTGTGGCAGGCAGCATAAAAACACGGGCTCCACATCCTTTCTTTGCACAACCCTGGTTCTCACACACACACACACACTTTGTGGGCCATGTAATAAAACACAGAAAGACCCTGAAAGCTTCTGCAAATGTTTACCAGGCTTGTTGCAGCCGCTATACAGTAGACTACAAGCATAGCAAACGAGAAATAATAACTAACGACAAACAGGATGAACATTTGATTTAAATGGATGTAATATGGATGTAATAAGTGTTACACTGATATGACCAGACTGGCTAAAACTAGCCACAATCTAAAAATAGATGTATGACCTAGTGCTTTGATGACTGAAACTAACTGACATGCTAATACATTAAAAAATCCCACTGTGATGAATGGTTCAAACAGTGATTATCTCCACAGAAAGCCTGCAGCTCGTAGCAAAACTCCAAAACAAGCTGATTCATTCACCGTGAACTTTCTCTCCGACTGCTGTGCTGTGGTGCAGCCAGTGGCACGGCACACACAGTGCTCTTTAAAAAGAATTAGTAAGCTGCAGGCAGTAATTTCTGGCTGCAGGTTCTGTTCCACTGCGCCTGGCATCGCTGTGCAGGGGAAATAAAGCGGAACAGACTGTGAGAACACACTGTTCCACAACAGTACCATGTGAGAGGGAACTCTCAGCTGGATGCTCTCCCGATTTCTACGGTCAGGACGAGAATACATTATTGTTAAGTGCTCTTCAAGAAGCCCCGACACCACACTTTGCAGCTTAGGAGCCCGCATCAGTGAAATGGAGCCCACAGAATCCACCAGATTGATCTAAAAGGTGGGAGGGGGGAGCAGCGGAGACATGAGGTCAGCGCTCACTGCCGTGATCCCGCCGCGATATGCGACGGGATGCAATGCCTCAGGTGTCAGGGTTACGAACCTCATTTGTTTATTACTGCTGATAATGAAAAAGAGCTCAGCCCGGGGAACAAAAGACCGAAACTCCTGATTCATCCTTCACCTTGACATGCCATCACTCCCCCACGTAAACACACTCACACACATGCACGCACGCTTAATGGCGACCCTTTGACTTGGCTCCGGACGCGCTTCCTGACGAACAGCTTGGGGGCATGTCCAGATAAGTTCCATTCATTTCTGCCAGCGAGCTATTTCAGCTTTGATGTGATCGAGTGCGAGGGAGGGAGAGAGAAGAGGGCTATGGGAGGAGATGGGTAAAGGGCAGCGGAGGCAGAAAGCTGGACTTTTGCTTTACAAACTGCAAAAAACATCCATTTTAAGAAGTCATTTAGTCAGTATGCACTCATTTTTCAAATCTTTTTTTCCCCATAGAACAAGTAAACAAAATTCCCGTAGGATTGGGTTAACCCCTCTGGTATAAATATTTCAAAACAAGGCAGAATAAGGTTTTAGCATCAAGAAAATGACCCGTGATTTAAGGAAATTCTAGAAACATGTGAGACTGCATTAGAGCCAAGGATTATCTCATCCCACTGGCAGTTTTTTTTTTTTTAATCTTTGTTTTGAGAAAAAAACAAGATTGTATGACCCAAAATGAAACTTAATGACTTGTTTAAGCTGAAGATTTTTTTGCAGTGTTGATTTCAGCTATGCTTTTGCGCTCTCTAATTGTGCTTTGCAGGGCGGCTTGCTAATAAAGACTATTGATCGATATTATAGATGGTGGAGGTGAGGTGGGTGAGGGTAAAGATAAGAACCTGTCCTGCTTGCCAAAGTTTTAGATTTAGACTAACATTACAACAGGAAGAGCCATCTATGAGGGCCATGTTCCACTCATGCATAAATGCACGCACGCACACACACACACACACACACACACAAACATTCCACACCCACAGCCTCCCTCACAACAAAGCAGAGCAGGATGTTCGGGCCAGTCTTTTGGATGCACTCCTATGTACTCCATGTCCTAGCTTTCTGACTGTAAGTTCCTTTCATCCATCATTACAAGCCAAGTTCCAGTGCTGTGAGAAAAAAAAAAAAAAAAAAAAAAGCTCTTTTAGCTGCAAGGAATTTTGGTCCACAGAGACTTTCCCCTTCCCCTTCACTCCTAAGCAGGTCGTAAACACCAGGGCGTGAAGTAGACTCACACCAAACAACACAACTTCATGGTCAGATATTTAGGGAAGGCTGGTATGTCCTAACAAATCTGTCAGCTGAACTCATACAAAACCTGTTATCAGAGTTATACAGAGTGATAAACTGAGGATGAATGAGTCCTTGGGGAGAATATGTAACAGTATTAAAACTGAATTTGAGGGGGGGAAAAAATAATTTATATAACCAAAGGTTGTAAATATAGTCTTGATCACACCCAGAAAGGAAGCTTACTTACTATTTAAAATACAGCCATTGTGCCGGCAAGTAAAATTAAGATTTGCAAATATCTGCAAATGGCAACTGATGCAATGCTGGTTCATTATTGTTCAATATGTGGCTCTAACTCATCAGTGTTGCTTAATCTGATAATAGACATATTAGCAAATGTAAAGACATACTAGTTCCTCTTCATGCAGGTGAAGCTAAGATGTAACAGCTGATGGTGGAGGGCTTTGCAGAGCAAGCCCCACCTCCACCAGAGGGATCAATGCACATAAATGGAAGAGGTCACAGACCTTTGACATCTCCTTTCAGCCGGGGGAGGGGCTCGGGCCTTTGTGAGATTGGCTTTAATGATCCAATTGTCAACTGTGTCATACACCTTCATACAGTAGATACAGTGTGTCTCACATTGCGCTCCACCCATGTGCACGCGGCTCCACCCTTCTACCTGTTTACTAAACCGCTCAGTCAAACGTCTGAGGCTCAGATGAATGCTGCTCTACTGTATCTCGCCGGCTGCCCGCATGCAGCTGCCTTGTTTCTTTCCTCATCACTCCCACATCTGTTTTAGCCTCTTCTCCTTGACTCTTCCCCTCCCCAAACTTCCATACTCATGCCTCTCTCTCTCAGCCTTATCTATGCTCAGCCTCCCTCCACTTTCATGCTGCATTTCTGGAGAGCAATTTAGACACTAAAAAGGCCAAAAAAGGAGAAAATTACCAAAACAATTGTGCACTTTCTTAGATATTTGGGGTATTTTGTTGGATGAAAATAGGGGCAAAAAAATAATTGAACAAAGAGGAGATAAAATAGATTAAATCTTTTAAAACGATTATTTAAAAACAGCTTATTTCTACTAAGGCTACTTTCTATGGTTAAAACCTCAATCAATTACAAAGTGCCACTTCCTTAAATTAAAATAAAAACACAGATTCTGGACAATTTCAAACTATAGTTCTGCGATGTCTGTCCATTACAAAATCAGTATGAATAATTTCCGTGCCTTGCAGTTTTACACAGAGCTGACTGTGCAGATGGGTTCCTGGCATTCTTGACCCCCAATAAAAGGACAGGTTAAAAGTTTACAAGCATCCATGCAGAAGACACTTGGCCCTGCAGAACGGCAGTGAGATAATGCTCATTACTGATGTTCCTTGAAAATGGCCTCTGAGAGGACTTTAATAAGCCAGTGAACATTTTCGGCTGAGTAAGGAGGCTGCTGATGTCATGTAATGCACACGGACCGTGCTGCTATGGTAATTAACTAAACTGCTACTTAGAATGCAGAGCAGCCGATATAATTTGACTAAGTCCCTTTGCCTCAGATTAGGCTGTGTGATTGCAGAACCATCTTTGTAAAAAAAAAAAAAAAAATCTGCCCATTCATGTATTCTAAACATGCTTAAATATATTTTTCTGTATTTTGGCAAAAACGGAAAATCCAACTCAGAATGAAAGTTTCCCTGTTTTATTATCTGGTTCGCAGCGTTTAACATAGGACTGGGCAATTTATTGATATTATATCAATATACAATGTCCTGCTTGGTTATCATAGCCACATTACAAAGGACTGTATCAAAAATCTCTTGTTGATAAATATAATATGAAAGCACCAATAGACATGCCCACAATATCATCACAATACTGATATCAAGGAATCCTGTTAAAGATACTGCAGGTAACACTTTATACTAGCAATCATTGATAAACAGTAAATTGATAGTCAATTAAACTTTAGTTAATAGCTATTTAATAGTGACAAACAAAGAAATGATAATTAATAATGTTTACTAATATTAATAATTCTATAATTTATGTTATATTATCATTAGATGAATGTAGTGTAACCTCACTCATGCCATGTTTGTGTTATATTGTGCTTGTCAGTGGTGTGTGTTACGGTGTGAGCATATGAGCAGAGCCAAATGTCAGGTCTCTATCTGGGTTTAATTTTGTGTAGTTAGTTTTGTGTGTATGTGTACAGCATTACTAATAATTACTAAACATTACTAATTATAACTTCATTGTTAACAGTAAAATAACTCTAAACTGAAGTGTAATTAACTCTCCTCAGTTTGTAATTTATTGATGACGGTTATTATAAAGTATCACCATGCTGATCATCTCTCCAGGTCAACAGCAACATGGAATATGAGGAATATTCTGAATGAGGCTCCTGCCCCAGCAGTTTGATGGATGATGACTGTGTTGAGGGCCACCTGTTTTCTGGCTCCTGTCACATCCTTGTCAAAAAACGTGTTAAACAATAGCACAGACTTCCCAAGCTGGGATTTTGTCTCTCCTACCATCTGCACTCGGGATCAGGAAACCCCGCAACTGCTCCCAAAGAGCCTCTAAGAAGATTTCATCTGAAAGCATCAAGAGCAGCAATTATCCATCTGATTGCATGGCCCCTGTGGTGTTTTTGAGATCAAATCGGTATCGCAAATGATCTGTTATGGGCGGTTCGTGCGGATGAATCTTCCTAATAGATCAGTATTGAAAATCATGGGTCTCTGGAGCTGGCCAAAGCCACAGCAAGAAACTTAAACCTCCACATTCCTGACTGGATTGGTAATCAATTGTTACGTGTGCCTTTTTGTTGACACCAACTGCACATTTGAGTGACCCATTACACACTGCTTTGTCAAAACAGAGAGGAATAATTAGAAAATGTGTGAATGAAATATGCCATGCAACCTGATCCCGGGTTTCAAATGAACATGCATCTTGTTTTTTTTTTTTTTTCTTCCTCAGAGGATAAACAGATTCTACAAGGGCCCAATGAGCAAATAGGGAGGCTTGAAGAATAGCAGGAGACACAGCGGAGATGGAAATGAATTTAATCATGAAACTGTTACCCTGGTAACAATTGCCTTAAGTACAAATGGGCCTGCAATAGTGGTCTATTTCAACCTTGGGAGTGCTTTTCTTGTGAGAAATGTCACGCTGGATTTAGGAAAACCTCTGTCCTTCACAGCAGGTCTGAGCACTAAGAAACAACTGTGAATAAGAGGATGGGTAAAAAACAGTGGGGCACTGTTGTTGTGTCACTAGGAACAAGATAAAAGATTTAAAATCCAGTCATTTGAACATGCTTAGTATGAATATTTTGAGAAGTAGGGCCCCTTTTCACTGTGAATGATTTCCCTTGTAGGACTGTAAGAAGTTTGACATCTGCTTTGCTAAAAGGAAAATATTTTTGTCTTAAAGCCATGAGAAAATGCACAATTGTAGCGTAACAAGAGCGGCAAGCACATGCAACATAGCATTTGACATTTTGAATACCGTAGAGTACAAGATTAGTATTCCACCTAATTCATTGTGAGAAAGGAACCAGCCTAATGAATGGTTGAATAAAATGATTCACAGCTGTCCTTTTAACATCCAGTAATCCCAATACCAGCGTGTGACTCACATTTGAGAAAACAACATGAAGATGTACCAATCAGGCGGGAAGAAATGCCCATCACAGAGCAAGAGCCGCACAAGGACTACACAAGGCAACACGTGAGAAAGAGATGTCTCCTTCAAGGCTAAAAAGAGAGAGACCTGTCCGAGAGCAGCGGCGGTGTCACACAGGCCGCACTTATCTCCTCCCCAGATTAAGTCCCAATTGTTCGCGGGGAACAAAGGCAGCCAGTGAGGAAACCAGCCCCCCAAGGGCCAGATGGTCAGCGTTCAGAGCCCCCTGACCCCTGCAGCCCTTGCCCTCTGCGACAGGGCTGCGCGTGCTCTAGGCGAGACAGGCCACCCAGCGCATTCACAATTCACACATACAAAACACCCCTCCTCACTACACAATCACATTGTACTGTACTAAAGCGGCATTTCACTCTGGTGGAATATCTGTTCTTAATGTAGATTGAATGGTTCAAACCTAACACTACATATCAGCTATAAGCAATCTACCGTCACCACCAACAAATAATCTTTCCAGTCAGCCTTTGTGTGTACATGCATACAAAAAAATTGCATAAAAAAAAAAAATGAGTAAAATAAATTGGACACTACTGCATGGCAGTGAATATGGGTTGATGGTTGTCTGGACCAGCGATGTTAAACACTGCCTTAGCAACAACAGTGACTTTGTTCAGCTTTTGTGATTCTCGGTAGCAGTGCTGTAACTGAATTTGCATTATTAGTGGCTCTGTGAAATGAAAAAATTACTACTGATAATAATGTTAATAATGATTTTGTCCTGATATATGGTGTAATGTGCAAATGTGCATTCAGGATTTTGGTTAAAAGGAAATGCATTATAATAAGCTGTAAAGTGACTAAATGTTAGAGTGTGTGTCTGTGTTTGTTTGTGTGTGTGTGTGTGTGTGTGTGTTGGGGGGGTGTCAGTTGGAGACATAAGGAATGCAACCTTTGGGACATGAAACATGTGGGATGGCAGATTACATCTGGTCAAGACAGACTGGTTTGCCTGTAATTACAATGACAAACCACAAACTACATCTCCTGGTCACTCTTATCTGATACGTCTTTATCTCGGCTGCTGAGGCATATTTCAACACCAACCCTTAGGTAACACTCCAACTGCGCTCAACTGACAAAAAGTGTTAAATTAGTGGCCTAGTTTCCAGGTATGTCATAACTTACTTAGCAATGATTAATCAGTGAGAAAGTGATAAGTCATACTATCAGTTACCATTTCAGAATATATGAATAATCCTGTGTCAACTGTTTGGTAAGGCCATTACCTACTATTCTGCAAATTCCATAAACAAACAGACTGCTCATTTGACACTGTCCATCACTGCCTGACTTATCTGCCACAAGTTTAAAAAAATAATAATAAAGAAATAAAAATACAACATACCACACTGACACATTCATCTGTGATATGCTCAAAAGGTTAATTTTCAATCAAAGTTGAACAATTTCTAGTAAAGGCGACTCTAGTTAAGATGCAAAATAAAGTATAATGGTGCAAACTGTGGAAAACAGGGATTCATTCAGTGTTTCTGAGCATTTAAACAGGCTTATCGGGGTCCTTGATTTAGAGAGCAGTAGATCATTGCTTCACATTACAATGTAATCCCACCTCTCCGTAAAACAACCCGCACAGTTTCCTCACGACAGTTGGTGATGCTTGAGGGGATTTGCTCATGCAGAAACTTGGGCTGTAAACGCCTCTTCCAGCATCTCTGTGCAGCATCGCGGACGGCCGGCTGCCGTAGCGCCGTCACCTGCGTGGACTAGAGCGCACGGACTAATCCCGTGTGCGATCACTAATGTGGCTTCCCACGGCCTGTAATATCTTACAGGTGTCTGGAACTGGGGGCTATGAGACATGCAGGCCTACCTTGGTCCACGTCGGATCGCGTTTGAGCGCCATGTCCGTGCAGAATCGGGTGATAGCCTCGGCTGCTTGAGTCCCGGGGTCCGACCAGCAGGCTGCTCCGCTCCGCTTTGCCCCTCCACAGCTGAGCGGCGCACGGCCAGGGAGCCGCCATGTGACGTCAGGGACTTACTGTATGTACCGTTTGGTTCAGAGGGGAGAGAGCTGAACTGGACGTGTGTTCCTCTGGGCCTACAAATAAGAAAAAACAAAACAAAACAAAAAAACAACAACACTGACGTCCAAATATGCAGCAAGCCCTGAACTTAAAGTTTTTTCCTCCTCTGAATGTACTTTATACTGCATGAAGGTTATAATGACTTTTCTTGCTTTTCTGTAACGTTTCTTTCTCTGTATTCTTTTTGTTTTAAATAGTACATCCAAAGAGACATCTGCCACTAAATAACTATGATCTCTAAAACAACCAAAACTAAAACTCTTGAATCTTTACATAGATAGATAGATAGATAGATAGATAGGGATGGATAAAATAATGAATAAACTCAAAATAACATACGCACATAAACAATGAACATAAATAAATGAAGAAACTGCAGTGGTTTTAAAGTATTATATGCTGCTGTATATATACATATATATTTATTTATTTTAAATTGGATTGCATGTCCTTTGCAAGTTGCTTAGCTCACATGAGGTGAGTTAACAGCTTGGGAACATCGCCCTCTGTTGGTAGAAATGCAGAACTGCGCCCCTGCGTTGATATAAAGTTTCATACATGTGATAAATGTATTTATTTATTTGTCTGTTCATTGTCATTGCTGTCCTCAAATCATCGTAATCTCTTTAAAAAAAACATCGTGCCCATCGTGATATTATGGTCAGATAGATAGATAGATAGATAGATAGGCAGGCATACCCGGACATGGATCTAGATTGGCCCTTTGCACAGACATGCTGTGATAGTCTGCAGCCCCCAGCCTGAGCACTGTCACACAGCATGTGTAGGCCCACACCAGCCCCACAACACCACCACCTGTCTCCATCACAGCAAATATACACTCAGCGGCCACTTTATCAGCTCCACCTGTCCAGTCTGATGCAGTTCAGTACAACAGCTCTGCCATAAATTCTAGCTTTTAACAAAGTTTATAATGTTCAGTTTTTGTTGACATTGTGGTAAATGTGTAAAATTTTCTGTGTTTATTAATGAGGTTGTAGTTTGCAGAGGTCTTGTACTGGACTACATTATACTGAGAGGTGATTCTAATTTTTCTAATTTTTTGTCCTCCCTATTTATAGACATGAGGGGGGACAGAATAGTAGAAACACCTCTCAATAAAATGCAGTCCAGTACAACAGCACCACTAACTATGAGCTCAGTGCCAAACATAGAATACCTCTATTACTGTGACAAAAAGAAAATCTGAGCATTATAGGCAGCATAAAAGTTAACTTTATGGCAGAATAGTTGGATTGGATTGTGTTAGATTGTACAGGTGGACCTAATAAAGTGGCCACTGACTTACTGAACAATATTAGGCCCAGACAGTGAGACCAAGTCCAACTATATTTTGCCATGAAGAGAAAAGAAGATGCAAATCAACATTCCCCAGGTATCATCACATGCCTTATACTTCAAACAAACAGCCTAGTCTGGAATCCAAAAATAAACAAATGGGCACGCCAGCCACCACCAACAGTGACATATTTTAATTCTTGATTTATTAAGCTCTTAATCCAAGGAATAATAGTAGACAACACATAAAGATGAAAAAGAGATGAAAAGATTAACTATATTTGCTGTTTTCTAACTTACATTATGTTGACATTTGTAATTTAATTTAACATTGGAGTAAAAAAATATTCCCCTGACAAAAGATGGGTCAGTATGATTGAATTTGCATTTAAAAAAAAATCGTCTATTTTTTTTTTTCTGCATGTTTTTTCTGTTTTTGAATTTGTTGCTCTGTACATCTGTGTCATTTGAAGGTGAAAAGCTGTAGTTTACAACACAAAAATATCTTTCCTCAAATTGTCTCTGATGATGTTTTTATGGCATTTGCAGCATTAGATAGATAGATAGACAGACAGACAGACAGATAGTTAGCTACTCTACTTTCTTACTTCCAACTAAAACTGAAGCAGTAACAATGGCAAGTATTTAGAGGTGTGAGATGTAACAAGAGGCAGGACAGTATTTTAACACCTCTAAAGGAAAGGGGGGTAACTAATGACCGCTTGCTGGTCGAATCCAAGCTGCCTGATTTCCAATTCGAGAAATAAGTCTTATCACCTCCAATTCCTATATTTTATTCCCAATGATGCGTTATCATAAGTACAGGCTCACCAGGGCTTATTTAAAACAGTGTGTGGGTTCTATTAGGGGAAATTAAATACATATATAAATAAACAGCCTTTAACAAAGTAGTTTAAACACTCTACCTCCACTTTAGGCCACAAAGGAAATGTCGAAGTATTTATCTCAAAGCCACTGATAAATACCCACAGTAAAACGGTAGGTGCAGCTTTCATGAATGGCCACAAGGTGTCAGGTTAAGACCATGATGCAAGCAGAACAGCGCAGACTCGTGAAATACATTGAAGTAATTCTCGGAGATAAACTACATGTGCAAGCGCTTGCTGGTGGTTCAACTTTTTACGTAGTTAGGCCTAAATTATCTTATTTTAATAATTTTTGTGCCGTTTACCACTGAAGCTACAAACAATTTTGGGCCTTTTTTTTTTTTTTACAAATTATTTTACGATTGCTTCTCTGCTGTAAGATAAGTTGTTGCATGTTCATTTAAAAGTTACGTGGCTATCTGATGCCTGATGAGTATTTTATTTTATTTGTATGATCTGTGGACAAGTGATCACAAGTTTGTATGACTTTTTATATTATATTTTGTTGAAATTTCTTATTACATGAACACTGTATTTTTTTTCTACCATGTAGTTTGATCTACATTTTCTAAGTAGCTTTAGTTAACTAGGCTAGATTTCTCCCTAGGGTAGCTTTGCTGTAGTTCAACTTCCTCTGCTAACTTGCATAGCTATGCTCTTCAGCAGTAGCATAAAAAGGGAGGTAGCTAGCTGCTCAATAAAAAAAAAAAGAAAAAAGGAAAAAAGATCAAAGTAAAAGGCCTAAATAAAATGCATTTTCAGTTATGTGTTTAAAAGTAGTTAGTAAATTGGTAAATAATAATTTAAAATATAATTAAAATGAAAAAAATGATGTGCATTAAATTGATCTAAGAGAACTGACTCAGATAGATAGATAGATAGATAGATAGATAGATAGATAGATAGAGACAGCCAAAAAATATAAATAATGATACACAGAGCATTAACATTTGCACGGTGTCTAGATACATATGACTGCAGACTGCATGTAGTCTGATCATAAGTTTGAAAGCTGGGGAACGTCGCCCTCTGTTGGGCAAATGTGGAATAGATGGATAAACGCAGAGAGGGTCCTGACACAAGCCTCATAACTAAAACAGCAGGCATATACTTTAATTGATTTTCCTAATTAGCAAAAATGACAATAAGTGGATATTGATTAGAGGTTTCACTCACCCTCACCCCTCTGTTTTAATGCCAGCAACAGTGTCAGGGTCATCAAAGTAGAAAATTAGAGCTACTCTCGTATGGCTCTGTCTGTCCCTGAATGAATGAATGAATGAATGAATAAATAAAGTCATTAATTTTGTGGAACCAGTCCACATTGACTCAACGTCTAAATAGTCCATAAATGTATCAATTGAATTTACAGATTCACTTTATCCATTACTGGCATGAGCCACACAAGAACCCTCGAAACTCGTGAAAAAAACACAATATGGGAACAGAGCGGATTCTGTTCATTCATTAACGCTTCATATAGCCACTTACTAAGCATGACTTTGCAAATTTGCCAAAAGTGTAGTCAGTGAGCTTTACTGTATCAGCAGTTTCAAAGGCAGTGAGGAAACGTGTATGCGTTTTGTGAAGTGAAGTGTCCTAATATATTTTTTGCAGTGTTATCTTTTCACACGGGATCCGTAATGAGAAAAAAATGAATGAAAAAGTTCCTGAGAGATGACTTTTACTCTCTTAAGGTCTACATTTGAATAATCTCCCATTTAATACACGAGGTTTATCGTGATCAAATCGAAAAAGGAAAGGGGAATTTGAAAGAGGAAATTGGGGGTAAATTCCGCTCATGTCACATACACTATTAAAGGTTATGAAGCAAACAAACCTAAAAACAACAACAACAACAACAACAACAGCAACAATTATGGCTGTTTCTTTTGTCTTACTATGCAGACTTGGAGTGTTTTTAGGTGTTCAATAATGAATTTACAAGCAGCACATGTCTTGGAGTGTTGGATTATTCCATCATAAAAATATTATTATAGGCCAGTGAGGCCATAACGTCAATCGTGCGCCAACATCTGACCAATCAACACACCTACAAGAATAGAATAGAATAGAATAGAATAGAATAGAATAGAAACGGCTATATAAAAATCCAAGCCATATATATATTGCATCTGAATAATTTAATTACATTACTGTGGGAGTAGAATGGAATATAATAGAAAATACATATATTTATGGGTATGAGTATGTCTGAGGCCTGTTTTAGTGGCGTCTCTCCCCCAAACAAACAAATCAGACGAGGTAACAACATGTTGCCATCACACTTCGCTCCTTGAACGCGTCTCGGCGGGGCGCATGCGCAGTGCTTGACATTTTGAAGTTGCTTCTCAGGGGTGTTTGAACAGGAAGGCGGACATGTTGGTCAGGCTGTGGGAGAAAATCGGGCATCGGCTGTTTTTTTTATATTTTCGAAAAATAACACATCCAAAACTGACTTGTATGTGTCTGATCTGGGGAAAAATCTGTCTGGACTGGTGACAATCGACGGCGAGTGACAGTCGACGGCGTGCAGCGGAAGGACGGCCGTTGAACGTTTTAACAAGACCGTGTTTTAAACTGCTCGAAATTTGGAAGAAGCAGAAGTTTTTTTCGCCACTACTTCTACTTTGCAGCTGTCAGACTCGTTTGTCTTTTTTGCAACGGCCTGGCACCGATATGGAAACGGGCCTGGACTAATCTTGCCACCTATGATGCTTTGCAAATAGATGTTACATTTGAGTTTTAGTTGCCTTTTGTTTGGATGCATCAACATTTTTAAACCCTTATCCTCAGCGGCATCCTGTGGAGGCTGACTAATCTGTTGCCGCATTTATCTTTTGTAACTGAAGTTGTTGGCCATTCACAATGGAAAAACATCTTTCGTTTTGAAAAATGTGGCTTTTGCATATTCAACGCAACTTCAAACAATTCGTTGTTTGTGAAAAGTCGAGAAGAAACACGTCTTTTCTTTGAAGTGTGGTTTAAAGTTCACACGAAGAAAGGGACATTTGGCTAGCTAGCTGCCGCTGGCTGCTAAGCTAGCTAGTATTCTGGCTCATCAGTGAGCTGTTTTTTTTTTTTTTTTTTCTATAGCCTAACTGTGGAGCTCAGTTTAACAGCAAAAATGTCAGCTGGAGAAAGTTTGGAGGCTCGGTTTGAAAAAATCGATGTCATGTTGAAGGACCCCAAGTCAGAAATAAACACGGATTGTCTTCTGGTAAGTTTGTTGCTTGCTAGCTGCTAGCTGGCTATTTAGCTAGCCAGTCAGCCATTCGGGGTCAGACTACTCCTTGGAGCAGAAATTCATTCCGACGCTGAGAAGTTGTCTCATTGTCACCGAGGAAAGGTGTTGATATTGACGCCGACGGGCCACTTGGCTCGTACAACAAATCAAGTTCAGACAGCTTTCTGTGCTCGTATAAATCTCAAGGATTTGCGAAAAGCGAAGGAATCAGCCGTTTGAGCCTGTGCTTTTTCTTCTGCTCAAACGCGATCGTTTCTTAGCAAAATACCGAGACTGTAATTGCTAGGATTTTAGGTTGGTGTTTATTTTACATGACGATGGAAACCCCTGCTTTCATACCTTGTGATATTGATTGGTGTAACAGGAGTATGCCAACAGAAGAACCAGTAATACTTGTGAAAGATGGCAGCGGTATCTCTTTTTCCCTACAAAGCCAGAAGTTTTATTTACACCATTTGAAAATATTATCCTATCACTGCATCTGATCAACTGGAATCAGATCTCATCTTCCAGCCATCTCAAACTAATCAGGTCTATTATGTTATAGTCCTCCGTTTAGGTGGTTATTGAATTGAAGGTTGCAGGTTTGTAGTGAGCTGTTTTGTCTAGATTTTCTTATCTGAGCTTCATTTCAAGTGATAGGCTGCCTGCCTAACAGTGCCTTGCAAGCCTGTTGAAACCTGCAGGTCTCCAGCTGCATCAGTACACCTGTTTGCTGGAGTCTTCTCTGGCTGCTTCCTGTCTCTGGGCGACAACTCATGAAGTGGCTCCTCTGTCTGGGGAAAGAAGGCGGATGCTGCCACGTGCTGAAACCCCAGAACAACACCTTCAGAGGATTTATTAATTGAGGCAGTCATAGTATCTGAGTCACAGTGAGGTAGATGCCAAGGGAATGCTCTTGTGTCAAATGTTTGTTTATATTTGGAGTGTTTCAGCTTGGATGACAGTGACACTGAATATTTTCACAGGGATTTTGCCATTACTGACTCATGGAAGCCTTTGTGCTTAGATGCGGCATAGTTCAGTCAAGCCAGAAAGATACATGTGACTAATTGGGTGGAAAACTCTGGCCTGAATTTTCTGGCTCTTGGTGACTACATTTTGTTTGCTTGCAGGTATGGCTTGAGTAGTCTGAGTTTTGTCTCAGTCAGGGGGGTGAAGGGTGGCTGCTAGAACTGGCAAAGAAGGACTTGCAGGTTTGTGTCCTTGTAGGTTATACGGTAGTTCTATTGTAATGCACTCAGGTGCTCTCCAAATAAGGTCACGCTGTTTTGATTGTGTCCAAACCCACTATTTGGATGTCCGGATAGTATATCACATGCTAACATGTCATACAGAAAGTATGATTGGCGGAACATCGGGGAATCCGTTTCTGTGTTTGGGGAAGAGGCTTTCCTTTAACCCCACCCCCTTACCCACCTTGAAGTATATCTGCTCAAGCTGCTGTAGATATAGTCAGCTCTTAAAAAGAGAAGTTGCTTAGTCTTTGTGACCTCCCATCCTGGTGTAGAGAAAGGCAATTAAACTCACCTAAAAGTGCACACGCTCTGCATTTTTAATGGCAAAAAGCTGTGGGGACTGTTCCTGCCGGCAGCCTCACACACAAGGGTGTTGTTCCTCTTTTTTTTCCCCTCTGCAATCTCCCTCTGATCAATGAATGGAGGCCTTTTGCCGAGGCACCCTCTGCCATCATGCAACTCCACCCACAGCTTAATAAAATTCCACGCTAATCAAATAACCTCTTGTCTTTGACTGGCCTGGAGTCCCCTGTGTGTCCCTAAGCCATTCTGCGCGTCTGGAGAGAGAGTTGAGACCAGGCAGGCAGCTCTGAGGTAGCTGGGTGTGGGCTCTGCTCTCTACCCATAAACCAAAATTATGTGGACTGAATACTCATGTTTCTGAAGGCCTTGAATCAGGACATTTAACTCATAAAGCAGCCCGCATGCTTGGCTATGAGTAATAGGTTCCATCAAAATGCACAATGCAAGCCTTTTACTGGCCATGTTTCTGTACCTGAGCCTTGAACTGGTATTGCCTTCTGACTGCAGTATAGTGCTGCAGTGGTATGGCTTTATTTTGTTTTCCCATGGAACCCAGGCCTGTGTTGTGTGATGGTGACATTTGGCCTGCACCTTCCCACCCAGCTCAGGGGTGGCCTATCAAGCACTGTATTCTAACCCTGTCATCCTTATCTTCACCCCCTAAATAATTTCTGCTGGAGAGAAGAGGGGCTTATCTAGGATGGGCTGCCCCTCATCATTGTGCTCTAGGCTGGCTCCTAAGAGCCATTCTGAACAGACAGAATTCCTAACATTGTAACGAGAAAGCTCACTGACATCAAGGGCCTGACTATT
The DNA here is from genome assembly GCA_900302555.1 of Myripristis jacobus. Lineage (NCBI taxonomy): Eukaryota > Metazoa > Chordata > Actinopteri > Holocentriformes > Holocentridae > Myripristis > Myripristis jacobus. The sequence goes on along the minus strand of OMLB01036462.1, from coordinate 66,458 downwards.
GTCCATTTATACTGCTTGTTTTTTTTCCTGTAAACTGTTGATAGCTTTCATACTGGGATGTTTTTCAAATGATGTACCTGGCTTGGGCATCCTTGGGTGTGATGGAGTATCTGAATTGGTAGAGTTGGGTATTAGCCAAGTGTTGAAAAATGTCGTTACTGAATACCAAGCACTGGTGGCTTTTACACTTGGTGATTTTCTGGCAATGCCAGTTCACCAGTTCATGAAGTAGAATGACTGAGTTGATATGTTGAAACTTTTTGAGTGTTGTTTGAGATATATAGATGTATCCTGGTATACCCCTTTGGGTGCATTAGTGTCACAGATTTGATCCCTCTTTGATCTGTCATTTGAAGTCTGGACTGAATCTGTAATAAGGCTAATTACAGGAAACAACTAGGCTCGTGAACAGATTTCAGACAATGATTGACCAGGTGAATTTTGGGCACTTTGCCGATATTCTTAAGAGTAAATCAAACTGGAACTGTTAATTCACCAGCACCACATATGGTACAGTTTTTTTTGGTGTTCACTCAGGATACAAAATTAAAGTTTTGTTACTATGATCACGCCTTTGATAGTCTATATGCAGTAATATGCTATTCAATTCAAAGTTATTGCTTTACTGTAGAATTTTGAGCTATTTAGTTTATCAGTACAGAAACTGTTCTTAAATAAAAGACAGATATTATTATTATTTTTTTTAAGATTTATCAACTGCCATTAGTACCAAGCAGAACTGCAATTGGCTGTTAAAAATAAATTTAGTTTCATTGCATCACAATATCAATATTGAGTCAATTGGATGATGTGTTGGTAATCATGCCATCACAAATAATGTTAGTTGGCTGGCTGTCAAACGGCCCAATACATTCTGCTCTCTGATGCCACACTTTACAGAAGCTACAATGTAGCTCTTGTTCTCAAGTTAACTTGGTTATTCTTTCATCTCTGATGTTAGTGGCATTGCAACAAAATGTTAAGGCAAGCCCCCATTGTCTCTCCTACTCTTTCACTGAAGTGCCCAACAAAAATCAGTGCTCTGAGTTAAGTCATTAACAAACAAACCAATCACATATAGCAGCACCTGGTCCAAAATCAGTGATTGCCACATTCAAATGAGACTGTTTTCTGCCTGAAGTAGTTGTTTGTATAATTACCCAGAAGAGAGCGTTTAGAGTTGTTTTAAGAAAGCATTATAGTGGCTTCCAGAATACAGTCAGTCCTTGCCTTGCCTGTGTAGGGTGCATGTCCTTATTCCAGTGACCTTTGCCTTCAATGGACAGACTCCGCCTGCAAGGTGTAGCCTGCACTGATAATGCAGTGAGAGGCTGTATGGCCTTGAGAGTCCAAAACTGACAAATCGGCATCATTCTGACAGGGGGAGATAATTGCATTGCTTGGCATCCACACTTGGCATGTCAGTCAATTTGTCAATAAACTGTTATAGAGACTATAATAGCTTAAAAAATAAATGAAGAGGGTATACACAAAATTTGTACAGTGTACACTTTGTACTTTTGTTATGTAACATAACCTGAAGACATAGTTAAACAAAATCATTTGACCTCATTTTTATACGGGCTGTTCATTTGCCATGAGGTAATATGAGATGCGATGGATCTTCTCATTCATTCTTTAACAATGAATTACATTTCCTTGAGTTTAGAAATAGTACAGACTTCTTGTGATGGTTATAGTCATTTATAGCATTGCATCCATCCCCCATTGTCAGAGTGGTTCAGGGCTGTCAGTTGTAAACTGCTCTCCTCAGCTATTCAGCTATGGGAACAACAATTGGCTGAGCTATTTGTAGCTCTGCATTCCCTCAACCGACTGATCATGTGCAGGAATGCAGACTAAAATGATCCAGTCGTTTTAATAAATGGAAAGCTTCCTTTGATTCACCAATTAAACTTCACAGTCTCCTGCTTTTTGCATCGTCTTAAGGGCTAAAATCCCAGTTAGCTTGTCCCACTTACAGAGGAATCTGTGCCCCCTGACAAGTGAAGATAGTTGAAAGCGAGTTGAGATCCTGGGTCAATGTTTAATAAGTTGGTTATTTGTTGAGGTGAGGTCAGAAGTCCTGGCCAGCACAGACAAGAACAGTGGAGTTTTGCTTGAGAATCCATGGCTAACTCGGTTGAAACACGTGAGTGCTCCTCTGTTGGAATAATTCAATTATATTTTGACATGAAAGCCGTTGTGACAGTGATTCTCTCTCACTGGGACCTCATAAGGAAATGGAATGCCCCTGTTTTGCCATGTCTGGGTTCACTGTCATTGCCGTTTATCCAGTAGGGTTGTTAGATATGCAATCTTTCTAGGTAACTGGGATTTCCTGTCAGTAGATATTATGTGCTGCTGGAGTGTGTGAAAGGAGTTTTGGCCAAATGCTCTGTCCAAAGAGCTCAAGTGAAAACTCGGGAGAGTTCCAGAGTTGCTCAATGTGTTATATCCTGGGGCAGATGGAGATATAACCCTAGATTTCTATTTGCATTACAATGCCTGCCCCAGAAACCTATGCTAAAACCTAACAAGAGATGAGGAAGAAATGTGGCATTTCATGCTTTGAATGGCTTCATTGGTCTATGTGATTACAATTGTGTTTACATGGGCATGATCTGCAATGGAACTGCCTTTATTTGCATGGCGAACTGAATGGCTGTCTGCACAGTTGCTCACATGTGGAAAGCATATTGTCCTCAAGAGGTGGCAGAAAGGGAAGTGAGAAGTAGGGCTCAACTTAGGGCAGTCCACATGCCTTGTGCTGGCATGCGGAGGGAAGATGTGGCTGAGTCGCCCATGGAAATTTTAACTCCAACTTAAATGTCTGGAAAAAGAGCTTGTCTGTGTGGATTTCTCTCCCCTAAAGCTTAAAGAAATAATTGCCATGTGTAATGTCGACCACTGGCTTGTATGTTTTGTATAACTATACAAAATTGCCACATTCCATTAATAGGGAGATGATGACTATGTTTTTCATACTAGTATTCAGTAATCCCCAAGAAGTGTCACCCTGTGCCTCGAGCATCATCAGCAGAAATAGGATAACAAGGAGCCCTGCAAGCCTCTGTTTGTTTTCCCAGCCATTTTCCCAAGACTGCCACATATGATTTGTTGAAGTTCCATCGTTTGAAATGAAACATAGCCTGTGGGCCTGCTACCACTCTTTACTAGCTGTACTGTACAGTGACTGATTTTCTGCATGGTTTAGCTCCATTTTCAATTTGGCTGAATGCTGAAATGTTGTGAATGTTATGCATTGAGTATCCAACAACTATTTTCTGTTATAACAGCTCACTGTGTTGAGTTAAATTTGTGTTGGCAAGTGCAAATGCCCAATTGATTCAGTCCTTTCCTTACAGTGCATTAATATATCTCAGTGGCTAAAGGCTAAATCCACATGCTTTGGGATCTCAAAGCCTTAGTCTGTCATTACTGTTTAGCTGCACTATTATCTTATTTTTCCAGTTTGTTCTGCACATTGATTGTTGATGTCCTTTTCCTTCTGTTTGCCTGGAAATCAACGAGAGAAACCCCTGAGCCTTTGGAAATTCCAGAGGTGGAAGATGTGTGGTAGAAGTGCATATCAAGGAATGGTTTCACCTCTGGAAAATACAGCAAATGACTAGTCCAGAAAAAGCTTTGTCACTGATCACAGATCAGCAGTCCTATTTTGGTTAGCACAGGCCCAGTGGAGCTGTTTTGGGGCTAGGCTCTGTTGGTGCCGGAGGCTGCTCCATCTGGCCCAGTGGCAAATGGAGCAGTCTGATTGCTAAAGCAGGAGACTGATGACGTCAGGTCACTGACCCACACCCCTGACGATCAGAAATCACTCACTGGAGGGACCCGTTACGTTTCACATATTTTGAACTTGCTGACCTTGCTTGTCAGGATAGTGTTTATAAACAAATGCAGAGGCTGCCACTTGATACTGCAGATAAGTGGATACTGATAAGTATGCACATGTCAGTGTTTGGCATTCTGGCATACTTCTCTGTCCCTGTATAAATTTTTTTCCTCCAAGTTCCTCTATGCATTCCCTCTGTCCTGTAAGCAGATAAAGGCACTGCAGCACTGGTGGCGAATGCTACAATTCACTACGTGACACTACTTTCTGGCCCATTACAATTTAATTACAAATTTATTGTTTTTTTCCTACTGTTTAGGGGAAAAACTATGAAGGCTGATTGTGCCTAAACATCATGAAGTTCATAAGTGCATGTCTTCTTGACAGATTCCATCCCCAGGATTGTTTTTTTTTTTTTTATTGGTTTCTCAGACGCTTTGGTTTATTTAATTTTCTTTTTGTTTTTATCAATGTTAAAATTACTGCTAAAATGGGGAGTACTTTGTTTCCAGTACATACATTCTGTCAAGTAAACACTAAAGGTTGGTTAGTTTTGTTGTCAGATTATTTGTTATGCCACAGTGTGACTTTCAGCTATTGTTCACCTTGTGTTTTGTCACTCTGGGGCTCAGCTGTAGAAGATTCTTAGCATGGCTGTCTTCAGGCCTTTCTTTGTTTTTTCCTTCATTTGTTCTCCTATTTGACAAACCAGCCCACATGCACCAGCCCTCGACTCCCCCCTCCTTTCCGTAATAATGTTAAGCACGAGTGCTGATTGAAAATACGGCTCACTATGTGACTTTGTGCTTGGGATGGAGTTTTTTTCTCTCTTCCTTCACTTTTTGTTGAGAACTTGTTTGGCCACATACTTAAAATAGCTCTCTGACGTGTACAGTCCTGTTAAGGAATGTTACTGTGGCTGTCCAGAGTTCTCTGCGGCAGGAAGTTATGCAAACGTGCATTGCTGAGCGCAGAGCTGTGTGATTAGGGTCCTGAAGGACTCGGTTCTTCATCTTTTTTTCCACAGTGCAGGCTGCCTAGTTACTGTATGGGCAACAAGGCTCCATTTTCCTTGTCTCAGGCCATGCTCTGTGTTGTATAAGTCCTGTTGCCCTCCTTTCTTCTATGACAGAGTTGACTATGTATAACGTATTCAATATATGAGCTTTTTATGGTGAGAAAACAATGTTTCTCCATGGTTCAGCCTCATCTATTGATATCTACCTATCCTCTCCTTCTTTTCCACGTTCTGGCTTTGTGAATGTCTTAAGCTGCTTTCCTGCTTCCCTCCTACCCCTCTTCTCCTCCCATTCTTCCCTTTGCCCTCCCTCCTGCCTTTCCTCCCTCCTTCCGCTCATCCCTGAGGCATTTTCTTGTTTTGTGTCTCCTAGAGGGGGGCATGGCCCTGACCGCTGCCATTCAACAGGAGCAGCGGAGTTACTTAAGAGGATTCCTCGACTTGTCTGAGCTGCTGATTCACCATGTGTCATCACTGTTTTGCTAAGAGATGCAGAATGAAAATGGCTCATTATCTTATGGAAGACGTTGATTCAGGAATAACAGGGTTCAAGCTATGATTATGTGTGTGTTGTAGTGTGTTTAAGTACACATACTCCTTTCTGTATTAATAGGCTGCCCAGCAGTAAAATTAATCTCTGACATTTGAAGAGTGAGAGTGTACGAGCCTAATGATCTGCAGTAAAGTGTCACAGAAGAAATTAAGTCTCAGCATCTCAGTCATTGGGTTTGTCCACTCCGGTTAGAGGGAATGCACCATGTTATGTGGTGTCCAAGTGTTTGTGTGCCCGCCTTGTGTCAGCCATTCAGGATTAAGAAAGATTAGATAAATCCCGCCAGTTGCACTTCTGCTCCTGCCTAGCTTGAGGCAAAGCAGCCGTTATGTTTACAGCTGGTAGATCCCCTACTCATTCTCTGTGGTATTATTCCATTTTCAGTGTTGTAGTGGTTGTCACATCATTTGAAATGAACATACTGTCTGCACTGTATTGTCTTTTTCACCCTCCCTTTTTTTTTCTAGATTTAGAAATGTATGTCTCTTCACCTATGATCAGAGAAAATGCTGTAGACATTATCTTGAAAAGGATGCCAGATTATGTCAATAACTTGTGGTGTTGGTGTAGGTTGTGCAACTTGTGCATAAGATACAGTGACTCTTGCAGCCGTACATTGTACAGCTGTCCAGTTGATCCTTCTCCAACGCTATTGTGAGGCACCACCTTATTGCCTCAGCTATTCAAAAGCAATTTGTTTCTTTTGTTGTTTTATTGGAAACATGTTGACATTATATATGCTTTTTCTTCCTATGGCAAATATTACATGCAAGGCTTGGCTTTCAGCTGGAATTGAGAAACACCCTTTGAAATTCTCTTGTGAATCACTTATTAGTCAGTTTAGCAAACTGCTAATGTTTACACTGTCAGTGATATCTGATCATTTGTTATGATAAGATGAAACCTTAGTAATATAATTATGGTTAAGAATGGCCTGTTGTTACCTGTGTAGGGTGTCTTGAAACGCACTTCTGCAGAGAGATCAGTAGCAAGATAATACATCTTGGTTGACCTGTAGGATATTTGTAATGTTGAGTTAAAAGGGGAGTAGTAGCAACTGACTCATTTCATTGTTTGCCTCAGTATTAAACCATTCTCTTCTACCTTCAGGATGGCTTGGATGCATTGGTGTATGACCTTGACTTTCCTGCCCTGAGGAAAAACAAGAGCATTGACAACTTTCTGAATAGATGTAAGTAGCCTACAATGATTGTCCTCCTTTAATGTTGATCACCCACTGCTTTCACCTCCACCATTTCTATCTGCAGACCCCCACTACATACGGGTGTAAGCCCAGGCTCTGAAAAAGAAGGCTGTTTTTGGGTCATCGCCTCTATCCAGGCTTGGGCACAATTGTGTCTGCTGCTTAGTATCCCCAACAAAGAGGCTTTCATTAATGGCTGGTGACCCACATGATGCCTATCATGATGGCTTCCTTTTATCGCTGTGTCCCCAGACTTGGGAACCACCATAAGTAAGGCAGAACCACACAGGCATTTCACAGTAAAATAGAAAACAAAGTAGAATTCTCAGGAGATTATTATAAGTTTTAGTCAAACTGTAGAGGGTTAACCAAGTGCTGGTAGCAGTGGTACAAATTATTGACCAACCTTGGTAAAAGTGTCAATTCATGGCATTTACTTTTCAACAAATAGCAGCCAGTGTTAGTTAGTCACCCAATTTTTGGACGAAAAATAGTCTTTGATAAACTTTTTTTCCCATGACGAAACGATGACACTAATGAGTAGCTCTGGGAAAGCAAATAACAAAATAAAGTATCTTTTTATTTACCCCTAACGAAAAATAATGACTCAAAAATTTCAGAGGTAGACAGGCACAGATCAACATAAAACTGCTCTTTTCACCAGCAACACAGACAGTATAACAGACTACAAAGTTGCTTTCATGGGAAATCTGATTGCAGAACATCCTTCTTGTAAATTTCTCACCATCACAATAACATGATGTTCATGGTGAAACTTGGGAGAAATTATTGTTTTCAAGAGGAAAAAGTCTTAATTTCTTCCACAGACAATACCAAGGAAGAACACACGGGTTTTCCTGAGTTGACACAGTAAATTCTGTGTTATAGATTATAATCTGACCACCTATTCCTGTGAAGAGCTGCGCTGCCAGCTAACCAGCTACACAAAGCTGAAACACTGAATTAAAGAGAGTCATTGCTATGGAAACAATAGCCATCTTGTCTAGCCTCATTGGTGTAAACTGGCAGGTTTTAAATTGTTGTAAACCATACATATTGACTTTCTTTTGCAAGTAGTTGCAAGTTTCAACTCATCTGGTTGTGAATGTTCGGTGTAAACTGGCCTGTATTACATTGAAACTTTAACAGTAACATCAGTTGAGAAGAGAACATTTTGTAGTGTTTATTTATGAGCTTTAATGTTGACATACTTGAGGCATAGTTTATCCTTTGAGTTGTAACGGTAATACAGTGTTAAAAATGATGGTCACTTCTTAAATAATAGTAAAGAGCAAACACTACATCTTAGTATAAGTAAGGGAACTGACCTGAACAATAAGCCAAGGGAGCGCAGAAAATGCAACAGTATTTTTAGAATAGTGCCCTGTCATTTGACTAAATTTACTAAAATTATTTGTTGTGCTTCTGACTAAAACTTAACTAATACTATTGTAAAATAAATTACTAAAATCTGACAAACACAAACAAAAAAAAAAATCAGATGTCTAAGACTAAGACTAAAACTACAATTCCAATGCCTATCAAAATGAACACTGATAGCAGCATAAATACCTTTTCACACACACTGGGAGTTCAGTCATGTCAATGTAATATCTTTCTTACCAGGAACTTTCAAGCCGTGTCAACAGTAGGAGAACTGTAAATCGAATGTTTCAAATTTGAATCTCAATCCAAGCTACTTTAAAGCCTTGGGCGAAAGCTGTCATGAGGCATTTCTTCAATTAGTTTTGGTACAGTTCTTTTTGTGTTCAACAGCCAAGTGTTGGAAATGCATTGATGGACATAGACTAATGGACTTGCTGTCTTGTGAGAGACTGGTGGCCATTGGCATGCGTTGCCTGAGGGGCTCTGCATTCTGGATCCTTCACTCTATGCATTCTGCATTGCATCCCAAGCAAATAAGCTGATTGCTCTGTGCAGCCCTGGATTTACCGGATTTAATTCCCATCTACAATTTTCCCGGAACCCTTTTAAATAAAATCCAAGTTTTAACTATTTCTATAAATGTCTTATAATCTTGCTTGCTGTTATGTGATTTTTTTTTCAAGTTGGGATCATGATCTCTGAAACCTAAGTGGAAATGACTCAAATGCTCATATTTAAATAGCCCCAGGCATTGGCTTGTATTTTTAGATCAATTGAACTTGGATGTCCCCATGACCACCACCCCTCCCCTTTTCCATGCATGCCTGTGCCAGTTGTGACCCATGTGAATTGAAAATTATTCCCTGAGTTCAACTATGACCAAATTTGGCTGAACAGTGAATAGTATCTCCCCTAGGGGAGCCAGCATTGTTACGTCAGGGAGAGGTCAGCTCTTTGTAAGCAACAAACTCTGCCTAAGTTGCGTCTCTCAGCTGCGCACAGGCCCTGTATCAAATCAGATACAGGGCCAGTAAACAGATTTACCTCCTAAGTCTTTCCGTCCATCACTGGAGGCTCTTGACTGCACAGTTCACCTCTGCTATGTCTGAACAATGCATCACACCAGTATTTAGTTAACTAAAGAACTGAGAGAACAGTGAGCTCTGCTCCCTTATTGATTATCTTAGAGTTTGGGAGCCAAACTCTGAGCCTTTTCAGGCATCATATTCTGTGCAGTAACTGTGTATCACTGATTGCAGCACTGTATGTTTATATTTTTGGCTGTAATGCTGGTAGCTGAGTGTAAGACGCTTCTCACGAGACCAATGCTGTGAGCTTAAGCTGAGCATTGTTCCATATGTAGCTTCTATTTTCTATTAATCTCTGTCTTTGCTTCCCTTTTTCAGATAAGGACACCATTAATAAAATCCGTGATCTGCGCATGAAAGCAGAAGACTATGAGGTGGTTAAAGTTATTGGGAGGGGAGCATTTGGAGAGGTGCAGTTGGTAAGCTTGCCATTTTATTGCTTCAACTTGTCCTGAAAAGTATTTAATGCTGCAGTATAACTTTAAAGAAAGGTGCTGTAATATTACTTTTAATGGAAGAGTTTGTGATGGTAGTTGTGGTTGAATTTGTTGTTATTTTTTTGTTTTATCAGTAGCATAATACAATTTTTGCTTTTCTTTCTTTTAATACAAAATAGACTTAAGTAAAGTCCATGTGCTTATATTGTTTGGCTCGAGAAGTAGTGGTTGACGTTTTTCAGAAAAATTTCCATAAGTCTAACTCAGTTCTCACCCCTTTATCATTCCCAGGTAAGGCACAAAGCCACCAGAAAAGTATATGCCATGAAGTTGTTGAGCAAGTTTGAGATGATCAAAAGGTCGGACTCTGCTTTCTTTTGGGAGGAGAGGGACATCATGGCTTTTGCCAACAGCGCCTGGGTAGTGCAGGTATGCTATGCAGTTACTGAGCGACAGATTTGTTTGTTCACATTTGAATTGTATGTTTGTCTTCTTTCATTTTCATAAGCCAACTGAATCATTTCTCCCTCTTTTTTTCTCTTTCCCCCCCTGCAGCTCTTTTTTGCATTTCAGGACGACCGCTACCTCTACATGGTGATGGAATATATGCCGGGTGGGGACTTGGTTAACTTAATGAGCAACTACGATGTCCCAGAGAAGTGGGCCCGCTTTTACACAGCAGAGGTGGTGCTGGCACTGGACGGGATCCATGCCATGGGCTTCATCCACAGGTAAAAACTCTCCTTCTGCTCTGTCTTCATCTCCTTACTGTCTGTTGGCTTTCGTTATTGCTTCTGCTTCTTACTTTTGAGCACTGCTCCTTGTAGCTAGTATTGAAATAACCATAGTTGAACTCACAGTTGAAAGGTTCAGATCTGCTTCAGTATAGTTGTGATGTATTATATGTCACTCTGTTTTTTTACTCTGTTTTTCTCCTCAGGGACGTGAAGCCTGATAACATGTTGCTAGACAAGGCAGGCCACTTGAAGCTGGCAGACTTTGGGACCTGTATGAAAATGAACAAGGTATCACATTCAGCCACCACAGAGATTGCAACAATTTAAACGACAAAAGCTGAAGTGTTTTAGCAGATTGCTGACAAGTATGAAACATGGTGGGCTTTTCCCCCCATGACAATGCATTTTTTTGAAAAATGAAAGAATGACATAGTATTGAAATTGAGAGGATTTGTTTCCATGTTTTTCCCCCCTTTTTGTCCTTCAGGATGGTATGGTACGATGTGACACAGCAGTGGGAACTCCAGACTACATTTCGCCTGAGGTACTAAAATCCCAAGGAGGGGACGGATATTATGGCAGAGAATGTGACTGGTGGTCAGTAGGAGTCTTCCTGTACGAAATGCTTGTTGGTGAGTTTTATAACTAAGGTTTTTTCTCTAAAAGTGAAATGGAGCATGTCCATTGTCAATATCTATGAAAAATACACTGTTATGCTCAATAAATTGCCTTCATAACAAAAACACTGGCTTGTTTTCACCTTTTCCCCTTACAATACCCCACAGTGCTTTCAGATGTTGGTTTTTGTGGTTGTACATTGCAACATGTACGTTGAAATTGAAACAAAAGGCTTTAAAAGGAGTTTAATGTTGCTCCAAAATAGTACCTGAAGTTTAATTCAGTGTTTCAGAGTCTATTTGATCAGTGCAGTGTACATTGAAACCCTCTTGTGTAGTTGCATTTATGTGTGTACATTTACAATTGTTTCCTGATGGGCAGTTATTGTGGACATAGCAGTTACTCATGGGTCTTGTTTGTCTTGTGCTGTGTGCAGGCGACACTCCTTTCTATGCCGACTCACTGGTGGGGACGTACAGCAAAATTATGAACCACAAGAACGCCCTGACCTTCCCCGATGACAGCGACATCTCCAAGGACGCCAAGAATCTCATCTGTGCTTTCCTGACTGACAGGTTAGATAGTGGCCGAAAGAGCCCTGGCTCATTTAGAGGTTCTTTATCTCGAGAGTCTCTCCTTGTTGGGGCATTGGTTGTTCTCTGGCACACATGTCTCTGTGTAGGGAATGATGATGAAATACCGCAATCCATTTGTCATTACTCATTCAGATATTTATTAAATTATTTTGTTATACTGAGAGGCCTGTATCATGAAAACCATACATAGATAGCTGTTATTACTCAGGACCAAACTGTATTTCTCTCTCTCTTAATCCCACACAGGGAGGTTCGACTTGGCCGGAACGGTGTAGATGAGATCAAGAGACATCCTTTCTTCAAGAATGACCAGTGGACATGGGAGAATATCAGAGAGAGTAGGATTTTTTTCGTCAAGCTTTACCTTTTACCGCTTCCCTTTTCATTTGGCACCGTGTGCTCGTTGGCGCTGCAGATGGCCAAACATGTTTTCCATTTGACCTACTACAGACAGTTGCAGGAAATTCTTGAAAAAGAGCCATTCATTCAATATCCTTTGCGACACTAAACATGATTCCTGGTAGGAGAAATAATTGGCAGCCCGGTGCATTTTCAGCCAAGAATGGAGAAACACTTCACTGCAGATGTTAATGTACTGGGTTGACATTAGAGCTCAGAGAGATTAGAAATGTGAGGGTAAATCCAGTGGCTGTAGTTAGTTCTTTAGTGGGTTTATATTAAATACTTTACTAGGCTGCAGTTGGCCACTCCTGCCATTCCACTAGCTGTCCAGCTCCCCTAGCTGGCTAGTTTCCCTTGTTTTAAAGAGGGGTTTCAAAAGGGTTTTCTGTGATCCAGAAAACTCTTTGTAACCCTTGCAGATTGCAGAGCAGTTGCCTGAAACACTGAGCCTTGCTATTTTTTAAGTCTCATTTCTACCTCTACCTCTTTCATTGTGTATTGACCGCCAAGATATTTATTGAAAAAGAGAAAAATCTGCATGCCTGACCAGGAAAAATCACACAACATATTGTATGCTTTTTTTTTTGTCAAAGGTTGGTGTAGATGAGGCAGCTGTTCAACTGTAACATGGGTTATTAGCAATACTTCCACTTGAGTTTATTTGTATTTGTATTTGTAGATGGTCCGATAGTGCCTTTTATAGACTGTGTAGTGAGAATATACCATATATGTACATGTGGTTCTAGTGCTCTCATTGAATGGCAGTGTACTGTACTCCTACTGGTGCATTATCCTCCAAGATAGTGTACCAGTAATTGTTTGTCATTTAGCAGTGGTCTGTGTTATTGTTAAGTTCTGCAGCTGACTTGATTGATTAATAAATCTGTTGCAGATGAATCAATTATTCTGATTTACAATTTAAAAAATTGTTATTGGACATTTTAAAGGATTTAACAAGGATTTTCATCCGGAATACTTTGATTATTGTAACTAAACTATTTTTCAACCATTTGCTTCAGTCCAAACATCTATGATGCTGCATTAAGACTATTAAGAGCTACATGTAGGCTCATTACACAGCATGATGGGTATTTCTGTGATCTGATGTTTGTGTCATAGCAGTTACTGCAGTTACTGAGCAAAGCACCACAATACTGAATTTTTAGGTTTTATTTTTTAAGCCGAAGGCCTCTGCCCTCAGGTTGGAGACTTTAGACACTGACTGTTCATTATTAAATATGCAAAATTTATAAATACACATAGTAATTGGTTATGCTTGATAAACTGTTGTGACCTTACTATTCTGGTATCCTTATGAATCTTTCATCTCCTTGTGCCACGATTAGCGGCTGCTCCAGTCGTGCCTGAACTGAGCAGTGACATTGACACCAGTAACTTTGACGACATTGAGGAGGATCGGGGAGAGGAAGAGACCTTTCCCATACCAAAGGCCTTTGTGGGCAACCAGCTCCCCTTTGTAGGCTTCACCTACTACAGCAGTCAGCAGTAAGTCTGCCACTCAGCTGTTGTCAGCCACATACTGTGTTTGGTATTCACTTACACTGTCATCAGTATGATTCCATGTACTACGCTAATCTGAAGTGCCATTATTGCTGTGATTGTATTAGTGATGGAGGTTAGTTATTGGGGAACAGTAATGTAAACATGCCTACATATATGTAAGGTTGTATATTTGTCCATATTTCAAAAACTCACACGGATTTACCTTCAAATGTGTAACTGTTTCGTAAGCAAAGGTTTTCAGATGACTCATGATTTCTATTGCAACCCATAATGTGGGCTATTTTTAGGGCAGAAATCAGTTTGTTAGAGTAGACAAAACTCTACAACTCTACACACTACACACACAATTTACTGTTTAGCATTGAAGGACCTTAATACTTTTTTGCACTGTGCAAACTAACAACTTTCCTCTGTGCCAAGAACTTTTTAAAATTTTAATTATTGTGATAAATGTAACATGTGTTCTGTCTCCAGGCTTCTGCGCAGGTCCTCTACAAAGACCAGTGACAAACGCAGCAGCTCCACTAAGGAGGACAAGAGCCATGTGAGTAGTGTGACTGATTTTAAAACAAAAAGGTCTCATATGTTTCTGAAACACTTGACTACATCGGTCTTATTCTGTGAACAAATTAAAGTCCTTTTGATGGAGACATTTTTTCTGTTGGGTGTGTTTGTATTCAGTTGGAGAACCTGCAGAAAAGGATCTACCAGCTGGAGGAGCAGCTCCACACTGAGATGCAGCTGAAGGATGAGATGGAGCAGAAATGCAGGTATGGGACAGGTCTTAATATGGACATCACATAGTCAATCAATTACTCTGTCCAGATGAAGACATGGTGCAAAATGCTTTTGGCTGGTTTTATCCGTTTTGAATTTAACTTGTTATCACAAAAACTGTTCAATATTTTTTCCCAACTCCATTTTTCCCAGGACCTCAAACACCAAGATTGAAAAGATCATGAAAGAACTGGATGAAGAGGTTAAATGTTATTTCTTTTTTGTCTTCACTTTTTTTTTATTGACACATTAGGAATTAATGCTATATACTACTTTGATCATAATTAAATGCATAAAGAACAATCTTATGATCACTACAGCCTATGCAAAAAAAACATTCCAGTCACATCAAGACTGCTGTGTTGCTCATTGCCACAGGCAAACCTGAGGAAAGGTGTAGAGGCCAGCGTGTCTCTGCTGGAGAAGGACAAGATCATGCTGCAGCACAGATCCACCGAATACCAAAGAAAAGCTGACCAGGAGGCAGAGAAGAGACGAAATTTGGAAAATGAGGGTAAGGAAGGTTACGTGCTACTGATTTAGGCCTGAGCTGGGTGATATCAACAAAATCAAATGTCACATGATTTTTGACCAAATTCCTAGATGTTGATATTGAGACATTATTGTGCCTCTAGGTAGAGGCAAATAACAGAACAGTGAAAACAGTCTAATAAGTTCAGGAAATTGTATCCCTTAATTGTTAGCCCTTAAAGCTAGGATAAGAAAAAAGTTATGCTACATCACAATATGATGTTATCCAAAATCCCAGAGGATATCAATATTTAGTAGCAATATATTGCCCAGCCCTAATTCAGTCTCTTTGTGGTTGAAGTTAGACAGATAACTTAAATAAATTATTCTTGTTTGGAAGCTTTAATTTCACTTAAAGTAATGTAACTAATTGGTGTCAACCCTTATGCCAGCATTGCATGTGCTGGCATAAGGGTTTGTTAGTTAACATCTAACTAATATGTTAGTTAGATGGGATTTTTCCTGAGACGGTGTTTTGGGTGTGATAAAGAGGAGCTAAATAAGGCACTGTTTTAATACATTTCCTGTTGGATTATGTTTAGTGTCAACTTTGAAGGAGCAGCTTGAGGATATGAGGAAGATTAGTCAAAACTCTCAGGCCTCGAATGACAAGATTGCTCAGCTGCAGAATCAGGTATGCGACACACACACACACACACGTGCATGCCTCTACAGTGTGCACTATTGGACATTTAATGATTATTTTACCACACTAAGAATAAATGTTGGAATTTGGGGTTGAGGGTCATAATTGAGTTCTATTTTAATACATTATTTGGCTCAGGGTGAGTGAATGTGGAGCATTTTGTGTTGTTAGGATACAAGTATATAATAACAGAGTGATATAGCAAGAAAGCATGTCCAAATAAGACAAACCAGTTATGGGTTTGGTGAGAGATATGACTGGTTTAGCATTATCACATCAGCACAAATGTGCCACAGTATGGGTGCAATATTTAATTGGAAATTTTAGTAAAGTAACACATTTTCATGTTTATGCATTGCGGCATTTGAATCCAAATTGGAAAAAAAAATATTTGGAGGACTGTACTTCAGTGGGCCACCTAAATATTAACACTCTACCAGGTGACTCAACTCTGCTTATGTATATGTGTGGCTGTATTTAAATTTTCTGGAAAGTGCATAATACCATACCCTAGGCAGCTGGAGCATGGTGTTAGATGTACCTGACTGTGATATGCTTGTTAAAATGTCGTGTTGACATTTTTCTCTGTGGTGCAGCAAACATTTTGTTTTGACATTATCCCTCAATTTAAACACAAACTCTTGCTCCACTGTTGCTGTGTATGAGCATTCTAAACGTCAGAATAACTGTTGCCTAATAGGAAAGATTAGAAGCACATGGATATTATTCTGCTCCTCTCTTACCATCAGGCTTTCATTGTGTATTGATAAGTAAAAATAGAACAAAACATTGTTCACTGTTGCTGTGCTGTAGCAGGAAAACACATTGAACATCATTTTCCCTAACGGCCACTGCTCTGTTAACTGACAGCTGGAGGAGGCCAATGACCTGCTGCGGGCGGAGTCAGACACAGCGGCACGACTGAGGAAGAGCCACACAGAGATGGCCAAGTCGATGAGCCAATTGGAGACCCTGAACCGTGAGCTGCAAGAAAAGAGCCGTGCTGTGGATGGGGAGAAGGCCCAACTAGAGAAGGAGCTCTTGCTGCTTCAGAGCACCCTGGACTCAGAGAGGAGGAACTACAGCCAGGGCTCTGAGGAGATCAGAGACCTGCAAGGTATCCTGTGGCACTGACACACAACACCAGGCATGGGTTCTGTTTGTAAATGCAGGGGTTCCAAAGATTTTTCAAATCAGGAACCACTTGATAGATGCACATTAGACTCCGATTTGATTACGTTTTTAAGAAGAACCCCAAGCTAGGGAAGACTTTTGTTACTTGTCAGTATAGTACTTGGGGAGAGAGAACTGTGGCGAGAGTGAAGCGTCGACTGAATACGGTCATTCTTAATGTTGCACTAAGATCATTGCACTAACTTTTAATGATTTAAAATAAAAACACAGTCAAACTGGGAACTGCCTTGTAACCCATCAACTGCAGGAGATTACTGGGCCCCAGTTTTGAAACCACGGCGTAATCCGTAGCCAAATCACTGTTTTGACCATTTGATTTAGGCTATGTCCACATGGATACAGATTATTATTATTATTTTTTTTTTTTAACTTTATTTCTCAGTTTTAAAAAACTGCACACAAGAACATTTTGGAAAATATATTTGTATACACAAGAAAGCAAAACCCACAAGTCTCTGCTATATGAATAAGACCAAAGAAGATGAGCAGTGGCTGGAACTGTGTGTTGACATCCTTGAGTTACAAATGACATGTACAAATACTGTTGGAAATGTCCTTATAATATCCAGAAAATGAAGTCGGATGTCTTTTATTCCACTCTGGAGGCCAATCATTGCATTTTCAGAGACCAGAAATGCCATTTTCCTGTAGACAGAAGGCCAAAATGGACAGATGTTTAAAAGAAAAAATCATCTCCATGTGGATGCTGCTGTGGTGGAGAAAAAAAGGATGTGATGCTTAACAGCATCAGAGAGTCACAACCCATAAGGAGGATTTCAGATATGTGCAATATGTCAAGACTAGTAATCTCACTCTCTTTTAAGCAGTCTTGAGACAGCTGCAGAAATTCCACCCCTGGTAACGTCAGCCTTTGCCATCCATCACTTACCCACTGATCTGAGACATGCCTAGACACTGACAACGCCCAGAGCAGTCAGATGAGTCTCTGATTAATCTGTCAACCAACTCTCTTTTTATTACGAATAAGCCTTTGAAAGTTGTTACAGGGGGTGGAGGAGGAGGTAATGTGGTGCTCGGCATTGACGTAATTTTCTGTACATTAGACACATGCCTGGTGTTAATGAAGCGCTTTTCTTGATGTGGAAGCTGTGTACACTGCAAACAAGGAAAATTGAGCTTGGCTGTAATAAAATGAAGCCTGTCATAAAGTTACCAGCTTCATTCACTGTCATAGTCACGATTTGTCTTTGTCTCTCCTTTTCAGCAAGGTTGGCAGGGCTGCAAGACGACAACAAGAACTTGAAGGTCAGCCTGTCCAAAGTGGAGGGAGAACGCAAACAGGCCCAGGAGAGGTGCAACAACCTGGAGAAGGTATACACTATGAGCAGTCATCTTAATTCACCAAGCACAAACCATGTAGGAGGCATTTGACATGCTCTTTGCTTTACAGACATCACATGATACACAGTTGCATTAGACAGACAAGTAGACAGGCACATGTATGAGAGCCAGGCTTAGAGAAGGCTCAGATATGACAGAGTAGTCTGTGCCCCTTTTCCACTGCATGGTACCAGCTCCACTCAACTCTACTTGCTTTACTTTTTTGGATTTCATTTTCCCACTGCAGATAGTACCTCCTCACTGCAAAGCCCTGCCCATTTACCATTTTTCCTCCCTTCTCTACCTTCACCCTACAGGAGTGTTTTAATTTTTAAAAAGTCAACAAGACCAACTCAAAATGGTTGCTTCACATTAACAATTTTAGTGTCACTAAGAGATTTGCTGAAAAAAAAGATTATCAACTACAGTAGAAGTTTTATGAGTCTCGCTTTAGTATTTCCTAGTTGTAAACAGCCTCAGTTTCTCTCAGACCAATCAGTGGTCACTTTTTCATACTGGCTCAGCTTGCATGGAACCTCAACAGAGGTGGTACCAAAACAGTACCAGGCACTATCCCCAACTTTTGCCCAATGGAAAATTACAAAAAAGTGAATTGAGCGGGTACCATGCAGTGGAAAAGGGACATTCGTGATTACCATATTAGATAAGTCAACACAATTTAATTTTTCTTCTGTGATTTTTGTTAGCTACAACAGCACTGTGCTCTGCTGGCCCACACCACTCTTTGACCTGAACACCTATAAAGTGCAACTGCCATTACTTGCCATTACTTGCACCTATGTACTTGCAGACACACCTACTTTCATTGCAGTAGAGCAGTCTCCCAAGAGCCCAGCTCATATTCTCTATTCTCGCAGTAACTCTTGTGCACCCTTGCTGTGATCTGGATCCTGGGTATTTTTCCAATTTGATGTTAACAGAGTATACAGATACTTTTTGATTTGAGGACGGCTGCTCTCTCAGCAGCCAGTCAGAGGCCATGGTCACCATTCCCCTGAGAGAACATGACTAGCCAGCAACAACAGGAAACGTGGGTTACTGTTTTCACAGGTTACAAGAGACTTGTGTCCCATTCATTGAAAGGATAATGTTTTTGAAAGCAATATATCTCTGTGTTGAAGTGTCACAAATGAAGGGTTCAAGTGGTGCACCACCACTGTTCTTTGGGGTCTTTGGGGAGGACCACATGGTGTGTTGTGGCCCAAAGTTCACACTACTTACACAACTCAACAGTTTGTTCAATCTGACACAGCACATTGGAAACTAACTTATACACAAGCAAATGAACCAGCAAACGACTCACATTAGTGCGGTTTCCATCAATCAGTTCAATAGGGAAACTGAACAGTTTGTTCAGTCCAAATGAAAGATATCGATTCAGTAACTGAGCTACTAACCCATACACTAGCAGCTAAACTGCCAGACAAACTGAACAAAGTGTGGGAGTGCTTGTGCTGTAAAATAGCATATTATTTGGGTATCATGTTAAGATAAATGAATAAAGTAGTAAATTAATGAACAAGGAAATTTGAGAATTTATAAATTCAGCCTCAACCTTCAGCTTTATTGTTCCTTGTCAGCAAAGCGACATCATTAAAAACAGTTGACAAATGACAGTAAGTAAATTAGTTACAGCTGTGATTGATTTTTGGAGAGGAGTCAGCCAGCTACTAAGTCATTGCCAAGGAGGCCAAGCTGTTGATGTGAACTATCAGTTACAGCTCTGTTATACAGTTAAATTTTAAAATTACTACTGACGCTTTCTGTGTGATTGCATAAACAGTCGCAGATCAAGGCCAGCAGTAGGCCCTGCGCTGCAGCTGAATGAATGTAATCACTGCAGATGCTCTTCATGTTTATTGGCCAAGCTTCAGGTGCAGTGCATGTAGCTTGTTTCATGTTATTTGCCCAACCCCTTCCATCACCACAGGAGAAGAACAACCTGGAGATAGACCTGAATTATGAGCTGAAGACCTTGCAGCAGCGTCTGGAGCAGGAACAGACTGAACACGGTGTGACACGGGCGCAACTCACTGACAAATATGAGTCCATCGAGGAGGCAAAGTCAGCTGCCATGCATGGTATGCCATTCCCATGTCAGAGCACAGCTTACTCCGCTGTCTCTTTTGCTTCTGTTTATTTGTTTTGCTCTCTGACTTTGCGTTGTATTCTCACACCTTCGTTTGTTTTGCTGTTTCTATTTTTTTGTCTCTTGATTTTTATTGGCTCGCCGTCTCTTATCTGTCTTCTGTCTTACCCCTTTACCCTCTTCATGCTCCCCTTTGCTCCCACCCTCTTTCCTTCACTTACACCTCTGACACCAGAATCATCTGATCAGAGTCACACCCAGGGGCCATTTAGGTGGGAGGAATTCAGGGAGTGCACTCCACGTGGCATGTCAGGACTTTGCCTCACTGCATATCAAAAGCTGGACGCTTACGCTTTTGCAGTGTAGTAGTTTTGGTACACATTGTTCAGTCGTTTGTGCACACATTGTCTCATTAAAAAATATTTTAAAAATTTAAAAAAAAAAAAAAATTTAGCTAAGAAGAATTTTGTCTGTACTTTTGCACTGTACCCCCTCCTGTATTGTCAAGACATTTCTCTTCAGTACTATCATTGTGAGAGGATTTGGATTGTTCAGGGATGTTATTTCTGAATAGCAAGTGGCTAGTACATTGACAGTCTTTCATGAAGTGTACAGTTTTGCTTGATTTGGAGTCATTTAACAGTAGAATAAGACTGACTCTTACTTTTCTTGCTGCTGCCCCATCCCAGCCGTGCAGCAGAAGGTGTCGGAGGAAAATGGGGCAAGGATGCGAGCGGAGAGCCGGGTAGTGGAGGTTGAGAAGCAGTGCTCGATGCTAGAGTTTGACCTCAAGCAGTCTGTGCAGAAGATGGAACAGCTGATGAAGCAGAAGGAGAGACTGGAGGATGAGGTAAGGATGAATGATATCACAATATTTACTTAGAATTGTGCCTTTCATAAAACGTACTTTGTCCCGCCAGTCCTGGTAACCCACCATTAAATCTAATAAGAGATGCCTTTGTGAAGCACTAAAGTGTCTTGTATCCCTTATACATCTGATACACTCAGTGCTCTGATACCCTCCCTTTCCAGGTGAAAAGTCTGCGGATGCAGGTGGAGCAGGAGTCTAGCAAGCGCCTCGTGGCCCAGAACGACCTGAGAGGCCGCTCTCAGGACGTTGACCGACTGAGAGGTTCAGAGAAGCAGCTCAAACAGGAGATCAACACAGCACTAGAGAGCAAGCGCTCGCTGGAGTTCCAGCTGGCACAGCTGACCAAGTGAGAATGACATGACAAGAAGTCTTTCTTCAGCAGTGTTAAAATGCCTCTGCCTATGTAACTGCATTGTTTTAGCCTTATTCTTTTGGCTTGTTTTTTCACCTACTGTAAACATTGAAATGCTCAGAAAGAGGGAAACTCTGAATTACACATTAAGAGGAATATTTAGACAGATATTTCTTTCCCTGTCCCCTAAAGCAACCCCCCCACTACTTATGTTAGTGGCATTTGGATAATTAAATAATTTTTTACATTAATTTCTTTTATAAGAAATGCCCTATCAGTTGAACCGTATTCACATAATGTGTTTTTCATAAAACACGTTATTTTCATCCTGAGATGTGGTACAAAAAATTCATCAAACAAACAGTACGGATTCTTCTGTACTGGTGTTCGGTGTCCTTGGCCCCCATTATTTTGTCAGTGCTCCAAGTCATTACTCCGGCCATTATCCCAATTTATATTTTACTCTTCAAAACGACAGCAGAATCTGCCAGCTGCTCTACAGTCTCGCTAACGCTGGTTTGAAGTTCCAGTTTTCTGTTACAACTGCACCAGTGAGTAATGCTCTTTGGAAGTCAAGGCGTAAATGGCCCTACAATTGCCTGCTATTCTCAAATAAGAGCTATTATTCCAGCTTAGAGGGTGACTGTGCCAAAGCTGTTCGCCGACAATGTTTACACCACAGGATTAGGGTCTAAGAACCAGAATCCAACTCCCTCCATCCTAATGTTAATCCCCTGGTCAGCTCTGCAGGGAGCATTGCTGCCACTGTTGCTAGAGCCATTTAAATACGGGACCTGAGTTTGGTGCAGGGTCTGTTTGCTTTGCGAAGAGTTTTGATTTTAAAGCTTAGGGACTTTGTTGTGAACTTAGGTTTCTTATTACAGATGAATGGCTTAAACATGACTAATTAGGAAAAGCTAGATAGCTTGTTATATGGAATTAATGAAGTAAAATACTTAGATTTATTGTTTGTGTGTTGCCAGGCAATACAGGGGCAACGAAGGACAGATGAGGGAACTACAGGACCAGCTTGAGGCCGAACAGTATTTCTCTGTAAGTATATGTCTGTTAGGTCGCACTTCCCTAACATCTCTTCCTTGTCTCAGCGTGAAAGGCACCGGTTAATGGCCTGTCTCTCCTCCCCCAGACGCTTTACAAAACTCAGGTCAAGGAACTGAAAGAGGAGATTGAGGAAAAGAACCGGCAGGTACAAGAAGCTCATAAAAAGGTGCAGGAGCTGCACAGTGAAAGGTAAGAGATGGGAGACCAAATGCTGTTTACTCTTAATGAAGCCCTTAGTGAAGCCCCAGATAGGCTTAATTAGTGCAAGGCAATATTAACAAAATCAAAAGTCACAATATCTTTGACTGAATACCTATATCAGTATCGTGATCATGATACTGTAGGGATGACTATTGGAGCACAAGTGATTTTTCGTTGATGAACAGCCATTAAAAATGTAGAAATTGCATCTCTTTGCTGTAATGCAGCCTTTAAAATCCGGAGGACTGCGATACTTCCGTCATGTCACAATATTATGATGTCAAAAATCCCAGATGATGTGTAATCTCAGAAAATCACAAAATCGATACAATGTCAGTATATTACCCAACCATAAGTTGAGATCAGTCATTCAGTTGTTACATTTAACCATACTTATTTTGCTGTCTGTGTTTTCTGTGTTTATAGTTGTGTGTTTATATAAAGCAATTTCACTCACTGGACAGTAAAGATTGATTAAAGCTTAAATGTAATGTAATAGACAGGGTTGCAGGTACAAGTGTGGGATTTAAATAGACTAATTTTATTTGGTGTTGGATGTAGGGACTCCCTGTCTGCCCAGCTAGATCTGACAGTGACCAAGGCCGAGTCAGAGCAGCTGGCCAGAGCGCTTCAGGAGGAGCAGTACTTTGAGCTCAGCCAGGAGAACAAGAAGGCCATGGCTAGACACAAGCAGGAGATTGGGGAAAAGGAGGCTACTATTGCACGGGTGAGCACCACATCAAACAACCTCTGCTATCTTCTCAACACTACTTTTCTCTTTCAATCCACATTGACTACATATCATATGAATTCTGCATGACACAAAAGTATTTGATGTTAACTCTGTTCTCATTTCTCTGAAGCTTGAGGAATCTAATAAAACTCTGACCAAAGATGTGGAGAACCTCAGCAAGGATAAGACTGAGTTAGACGAGAAGCTTCATACTCAGGAGGAAGGTACAGACTCTTATGTCTCCCCTTGTATGTGGGCATCCCCCGTCTGTGTTTTGGTGACATTGTTGAACAAACCGAGTCTCTTCCCCTTACAGAGTATGTGGCTCAGAAGGAAGAGATTGCAAACACAATCAAGGCCAACTATGAGAAGATCCTCCACACAGAGCGCACACTGAAGACTCAGGTAAAGATATGCCTTCTTAGCCAGGGGTTAGTCTGTTTCGAATCAGTGTGAAAACACTAACTCTTCACCTGTTGAACAAGTGAAGAATCACTGTGGCAGATAGCCTTCATTCATAAAAATCTGTAATAACAATATACCAGTACTCACAATCTGCAATGTTAAATTTGATCTTATTTATAAATTTACCATCACTGGGAATATTATGATGGAGCACTACCTTGTTATCCTCACCTGTGGCCCAGGTGATAGCCAGTCAGTTCATGTTATGTTAATTCATATCACATATTTAACATTTTGCCAATGTTGTATGAAGCCAAAAGTCTCTCCCACTGAGCTCATATTTTGAGAGAAACAAAACAGAATAAACAGAATCTTATCAGCTAAAAACTAGGTATTATAGCTGCAATCTGAGCAATAATCATACCATACTGCCTACACACTGTACCAGTACAATGTAATTCCAAAGCTAAGCTGCAGCAGCCTCTCCCTGTTCTATAATCTTGATTTATTTAAAAAAAAAAAAAAAAAAAAAAGCTCACATATTATCAACACATAGTTAACATTAAGATATAATCTGACTTAGACCAGGTGGTATTTTTTGTGATATACTGTGCTTTTTTCACTTTCTCAATATGCAAATGATCAAAAGG
>OMLB01036462.1:22620-33133 GCA_900302555.1 Myripristis jacobus | reverse complement strand
CCTTTACCATCCTCAAAAAATGGAGTAACCTGTATGACATACAGCATTCAATTTGACAAAAAAAAAACAAAAAAAAAAAAAAACAGCGCTGCAAAATTGTGACATAAGGCATCAGGGACATTGAGAGGCCTGTTATCGCTCCTTCCTTCAGACTCAACAGTTCCCATCACTGGACAACACACACCTGCAGTTCTCCATATCCACCAGAAGATGGCACACTCAACTTCAACCAAACGATGGACCTGGACAAGGGAGAGAGAGGGACTTGTGTCATGGGTACATATTCCATATTATCCAACAGAGGGAAGGTAGAAGTGGGTTCTGCTGGGACTCTTGCATATGTGGTCAATGTAAGGTACTGTCGTACAGGAATTGGCTTAATCTGCAGTGAGTTGGTGACTCGGGGTTGAAAACAAATCTAGATTTTGTATTTTCTTTCCCCGTCTGAGAGATACTCTGGCTACATGCAAGTATACTTCTGTTTCCAGCTAAGAAATGACTTTGATGCCTTCAGCTGATGGACTCTGGTGGCCTTTTTGCCTCTATTCTTATTACTCTGCAAGTAAGTTATCAGGGTTGGGACAGAGTATTGGGAAATGAGTATTAGATTTTTTGAGTATTGAGTGAGGAGCATGCAAGATCATCATTTAAATCTATGCATTATTTTTATTATTATAATAATTATTTTTATTGGTCCAAGCCATAAGGAAATTCCATTGTAATGGCATATAGGAGACCTAAAATTAATAGCTTTTTTCTGTGTTCATTTGGTACATTGTTTCTGTAATATTGTTGTTGTTTTTTTCTTTTTTTTTTCTTGTATGGTTTATTTTTTGTAATGTATTGCCTTACATTGATTCATAGATAAATGGTTCAAAAGGAAAACATTAAGTTAACAAATGTAAAACTGCACTGTTTGAATTGTAAATTATTGTAGAAGACTAAACAGGTGTAGCATTTGGCCCACCTAGTGCCTTAATGTTTGGATAATGATTTTACTGCCATATCTGTTTGTGTTTTTCTCCAAAACAAGACAAATCTTAACTCTACCATCATTTATTTTTAAAATTTTGCCACATCTGTGGTTTTATCAGAACTTTGCTTCTTCGGTTTGAGTATATTAAATATATAAATATATATATTAGATTGCCTCTTTATGGACACATTGCAATAGAGTTAGAGTGTCAAAATAAAGTGCCCAGACTCCATTACCATATGTCAAATTTCAGGATGCTGTACCTAAACCAAGGCTAAGACCTGTCAGTGACTGCCCTAACTATTACAAGTTGGTTTACTAATATTATAATATCAGATTAATGCAGGCCCCACACAGTGTATATAATTAGAGAAACAAGGATTATGGGATACCTCCACAATAATCAAAATATTTTTGTTTTTTTGTTTTGTTTTTGTTTTTATTTTGTTTTTAACCTTTTTCTTCAGTTCAAAAAGCACTGGAACTATGATCTACTCTTATTTTGTCTTGGATGAATTGCATGTTTAATTGCATTGGAGGCCGCACTGATGGATATGTGTCAATAAACATATCTTTATCATCCATTCATTGTATTTCTTCTTAGATGGGAAGCCTCTGTAAGCTGCAGGTGAGACTCACTCTCTCACTGGATCACAGGTAGCTGTAGGTGCGCTCCGTTTGGACGCCCCGGCATGCCGCTTGTCCACAGTGAGTGCGGAGCGTGTAAAAGGAGTGGTGCGGAGCTGTGGGCGGCTGGCTGTTTACATCAGTTGTGTGACTGTAGCTGTGAAAGCAAAATATAAATCAACAATTCTCAAAATCTCAAAATCCTCTTTGCCTTTCTGTAAGCACTGTAACGGCAATCCAATCACGTTTTCACCATGACCGAGCTATAATACATGCCGTGCGTCAGGGCGCAAAACCGGCATGGGCTGGTGTTGTCTTCAAGTGCACCCAATCAGTCGTGGGAGTCAGGATTTAAGACATGCGTCGTGACGTTATCATATGTCATATTGTCATATGTCTCTTGCTCATTTCACTGACAATTTAATTTATATTTGTATCGCGCTGGAGGTTCCACCGGCCTTATTCGTCTTTCAGTCCGCCTCCGAGTGCGCATATCAGGGCAGAGAGCAGCGTCTTGACTCGTTGTAATAAACCGATTTTGTTTTGTGTTATGCAAAAACGTATCACTTATTCAGTGTTGATTGTCTACAGGTGATCGGAGAGGCAGCTTTTTTATTGATGGTTCAGATTTGTTCCATTGGAAAAAAAAATGCACCGGATCTTGCAGTGGAACTTGTCAGTCCGTATCCAGGTCGCCTATCCCGGCAGACGTCCCGGTGGATGTGTGCTTTTCCGTAATTAAAATGTCAAATTAATGATCACTGAAATCTGTGGCTTGCAGTTTCTTGTCAAAAAGCCTACGACAATGTCCAAACCTAGCAGCTTACAGTGCAAGCTGTGCCTGCCAGCGTACAAATATCCAGATATCTGCCAAACACAATGTGTCAGCTGCAGAACATGGGAGCAAATAAAGAGCATCTATTAAATCTTAGCCCATTTCACACAGGACACCGTGTGCTTCGATATCTTATGCACTGGTTCATACTTTGACAGTAGGATTTTAGAAATCAGAGAAGTTAGAGTTGAGTTTGGCTTGTAAAGATGGGCGCACAAACGTCCAGGGTAAGCTTGGTAGGCGCAAGAGGCATTTTTATGGATATTTTTTCATGAGTTATTATATTTTTTTTATTTCGTTTTTCATTTTTGTTGTTGACTGAGTTTAGTTTCAGTTAGTTTCCAGAGTGAGTTTGCTCGTTTCAGTATATCTTTTATTGATTAAAAACGCTGGGTTTTAGTTTAGTTACTTGAGTATTAGTTTTATTGTTGTTATTATGATATGGGTGTATTCGTCCGGGAATGATTTAAAAAGGTCACAATAGCTATCACAACACAAACACAACAGTTTGTGGAGGCGACTGACTACCGTAGTCAAATAATCCGTATTTAGACAGTCACAATCCCAGTACTATCAGCACCAACGCCTCCTCATGCTAAATTTGACCAACTAGACAAAGAAAAAAACTGAAGATATTTTCTCACTTTTTTTTTTTTTTTTTTTTTAGCTAGTTTTGTAAAAACACAATATCGTTTATTTTTATTTTTAGTTTTTTTCTGCTCTAGTTTTTATTTTGATTTCAGTTGATCAGCTAATTTTAGTTTTTAGCTTACTTTTATGGTAACTTTGATACGATCTGAGGAGATGTGGACTGTACACAGCTCTCATACCGTTCTAATCTGAGTCTAATTTTTTAAAATAAACTAGACAGCTGCTGCTAGGTGCGGCTCTGTGCGGTGCGGTGCGGGAGTGGGCGGGCTCCTGAGCCGCAGGCAGGGCAGTCGAGGGCAGAGCGAATCGATGTTTCCAGCGTGTTGTTGCAGCGTCATTCTGTTTGAATGAAGTTCAGACTAAAGAACCTAGCCAACTCCACATTCGCGCCCCGGTGGACTGGAAAGAGGAAATAGAGCCGAGGAAATAAAAGTGGCCAAAACATGCCAGTGTTTACAGGTACGGCGTGATTATTACCACGATAGCGAGATAACGTTAAACAGTCTGAAACCATACTCGTGTTTTAGTCCTGTCATCACTTTTAGCATCTGAGCTAACATGAGTTAGCATGTCATGCAGTTAGCAAACTAACGTTAGTTGGCACTATTTCAGCCCTGCTAGGCCATAAGGACTAACTCACTCTGCCTGTGACACAAAAACAGCATCTCTAGACAATATTACATACACCACCTTTGCATTTTTATAACGGTATAATTGTCGGTTGGCTGGGTTTGCTAAATGCGTTCACGGGAGTCAGCTGTGTCGGAGCACCTAACCGGCATCTGGCTCCTCACAGGGACTAGCTACTGTTGCTAGCTAGCGTTGCTTAGCTTGCTAGCCAACTAAGTTAGGTAGTTAACTTCTTTTTAGGGTGTTTTTTCTCGACATAACACAAATGTATCGACAGTATTCTCGACAACGTCGGTTGGGAATTCATATGTGCAGTTGTGTGCCGGGTGTGGTTTATCGAATCACTGTGTTTTGATTAGCAACCAGAGTATGTAGCGATGCTAATGGAGCTAGCCAAACAGTGGACAATTTCTGAGGTTTTTCAAAGCAGCTTGCTTGCAAACAGATGGAGAGGCTGTAGCTAGACAAGCAGGTGGGTTGTGTATTTGCAGCCGAGAGGCTAATGTTAGCGAGATGCCCGGTTGCTTGGCTCAGGCAACTACATGCTGTGTCATACAGGGCATGGCAGCACTTTGACAAAGCTGTGATGTTGACAAACACTGACCTTGTAGGCAGAAGCCAACTCAAGGACCTGTGCTGCCTCTCCTTTTTTTCTTTTATTTTTTTTTTTAGTAAATGTGAAATGGGGCAAGGAGAAGTTTGATGCAGTGGAGCTGAACACCGAGGAGCCTCCCATGGTTTTCAAGGCTCAGCTGTTTGCCCTGACAGGAGTTCAGCCAGAGAGACAGAAGGTGATGGTGAAGGGAGGCACTCTAAAGGTAAGCACTAATAAAACAACAACAAGCAGGCCTCTTTTTATTGCATTTAGCAGTTAAAGGAGCTAATCAGTGTTTCATCTCCGTTCTAGGATGATGAGTGGGGAAACATCAAACTGAAAAATGTGAGTATATCATTGTGCTTAAACACTAATAACTAACACTTGTCATGTTGTTTGTCTGTATGATCGTCCCTCTTCACTAATTGCCTGTGAGGTTGAATGTATTCCTGTTATTTTCTTAGGGAATGACCCTGTTGATGATGGGCTCGGCGGACGCCCTGCCTGAGGAGCCCGCTGTCCGGCCCATGTTTGTCGAGGACATGACTGAGGAGCAGCTGGCCTCAGCCGTGAGTCAACCGAAACATACCAGCTAGCCTGAAGCAAATAGATTATTGCATTGTGCACGGGGTGTTTAAATTCGATTTCCTCAGGCTTTTACTAATGATGACATTGTTAGGCGACCCGGTGGCCCACCTGGTAGAGTGCATACCATCTGCTTGGTCAGCCCTGTGTCCTTATTTATTATTTATTTAAATTCATGTTTTTCTGGTCCTATAGACACTGACTTTTATTTTCTTGTTGAGCATTATCAATAGTGTCCTCTATGTTTGACCAATGTGGGTTTAAATTTCTTTGTTTCTCTCAGAATTTCACTGTAGTAAAAGTATAAAAGCCCCAGGAACAACATTTATATCATCTGAAATTCTTTTAGGGACATTAGCAGAATTTACAAAAAGGATAAACAAGCTAAATGAAATGATTGATCAATTGTGCGAAGCAAAAAAATCATTGCAGGCTTACAAACTGTGTTTACATACTGTAGCTGCACTGAGTGAGGAACCTCCATCATATTGGAGATGGACAACATAAAAGGCTGATATCTGATATTGAATAAAAAGCAAATATCAGGAAGTCAGTATATATGTGTAACCTTGCTGTCTGCACGTGGAAGAAAGAGGTGGTATTTTCCTTGTTATCCGTAGAGGAAGTAAGCCCTCTGCTCTGCTGCTTGCAGATGGAGCTGCCATGTGGGCTCACAAACCTGGGCAACACCTGTTACATGAATGCCACAGTGCAGTGTCTGCGCTCTGTGCCAGAGCTCAAAACTGCACTAAGAAGGTGAGTTTCTCCCCTGTCACATGGTTACGCAATCCTCTGAAAAATGAAGAAATTAAACAACTGAATTTCTGATCATGGAGAGTAAGAACACTTAAAATGTCATGGTGAACATTGGATGGATGTTGAAAAGGTATGAGAGGTAATATTACCCATATTGAGCTGTGTCTGAGTTATACTGCTGCAAATAATAATGAGAAACTTTGAATGTATTTGTTTGCCGTTTAATTGATATTATGCATAGTGATTTGACTATTAAAAGCTGTGATGAAGTGGCATTGTGACTGTAATGACACATTATTTGAGATCAGTTTATAGCAGAGAGCTATCAGTTTGTTTTAAATTTTTGTTTTCAGTTAGTTATTCTTACCCAGCGATGTTTTATGGCTTTGCTGCCTCTGAACTTGTCCATGTGTGCCCACAGGTATACAGGTGCTCTGCGATCCTCAGGGGCAAACGCACCATCCCAGTACATCACAGCAGGTTTGAGGGAATTCACACATTAACAAAATACAGTCCATTGCTGCCTTTTGAAACCACAGGTTATACATTATTGTCTTAAGTTTACAATTTCAGAAAAAAACGAGTGTGATTTTGTCCTCCTGTCCTCAGCTCTGCGTGATTTATACGAGACCATGGAGAAGACCTCGTCCAGCCTCCCACCCATCATCCTGCTGCAGTTCCTTCACATGGCCTTTCCACAGTTTGCTGAGAAGGGAGACCAGGGGCAGTACCTCCAGCAGGTAGGCAGCTCTTCAGTGCTCTGGGTGACCTGGAGTCTAGATGCTCTGTAGCCCCATCAGCTCACCATTATGTTTGTTTTTGACACTGAAATGAATTCAGAGCTGCAGTAATCAAAGGCCTTGTTTAGACTGCCAGCCCAAATCAGTTTCTGGCCATGTCCAGATTGGTTTAGAAGGTCTGGACGGCAAAAAAACAACATGGAATGCGACTGATGCAAATCAGATCCAAACCACATTTGGGGGTGTTTTGAAATGTGATTCCAATCCTGTTTGTAGAGATGGGTCTCAGTCTGGACGCTCTGGGCACTCAAATAGGATTTCAGTGTCTGTTACGTCACTCACAGTGTGACACACAACAATGACGTGAAATCCTGAGTGACGAAAGTGCAGCAGAGTGGCTCAGCGGCTGAGCAGAGTCCACGCTGCTGCTAGCAGAGCGACATGGAGAACAACACAGCCAACAAAAATCAGTGGACAGACGCTGAAATAAATTTTCTTCTGGCAGCTTCTGTGCATTTCTCCTGCTTCTGTGTTGGAAAGCTGCATCACCGGCGCACGTAGTTACTGACGCCTGCATTGTTACCATAGCAACCGGTGCAGATAGGTTAGTGACGTCCGGACACACACATCCGATCTGATCAGTTGCAAATAAACAGTGCGGACAGTCTGTCTGAAAAATCTGATTTGAGAAACAAATCCAGTTTGCCCGCAGTCTGAACAAGGCCAAAATCACTGTGGATCTTTTTGTGTTAGGACTTTGTTGACAAAAAAAACATAACGTGATGGTTGAGTCTACATGATTTTCATGGCCACCAGACTCACTAATGAATGCTGATTTCACATGTTTTTGTCAGCTGAATCGAAACAATCCTAATTTTTGTATTTTCAATTACTGCAGCTTTAAACATAGTTTGTGGTGTGTGCCTACGTTCTATTACAAGGCTTTGAATGTGTGCAGCTTTAATGCTCTCACTGTTTCATGTATTTATTTTGACTTGTTTTTCCTCCTTCTCTTTCAGGATGCTAACGAGTGCTGGCTGCAGATGATGAGAGTCCTTCAGCAGAAGTTGGAGCCACTAGAGCCAGAGACTCCGATGGAGGTAGACACATCTCTTTCTGCTTCATGTTTTGTTAACATTTCATTCCCATCCATTTAAAGTCTAACGGCACAGCTGCAGCGATAGGGCGACTGCTCTTGGTTAAATCAGTGAGGTGAATATTGATTTTAAACATGTTAATAATGGATTGCACTGATTTTTATTAGCTACCCCAAGCAGCTGAAACTAGAACAAAAATGTGCATATAGACATCAAAACAGATTAAAATGTGTGGCAGTCTCCTAAATCAGCTGCCATCTCAAAGTGTCACACACTCACCTTTTGTTTCTTTAATGTCAGGATGCAAGACGCCGTCACGGCAGTTGTCATTATTTCTCTGATGTCGAGCGCTTGTTGCCTTTTATGTTAGAAAGATGCGTCGCTGGGTATTTTCCTCTTTATTATGACTGCAGGCTTCATGTGATTGATCATTATGCATTCTGTGTGTATGGGCTTCCTTTGTGAGGGTTTAGCTTTTGATTTGCTGCACAGCCACTTTTGTCAGTCTCTGGCTTCTACTCTGGATATGAGACGAACTCTTACTTGCTGGAGAATAGTGTCTCTTTCATGGTGTGCTCATGCTGCACCATCCATCAAATTAAACTGTGTCCATGATGTGTTATTGATTTACACTTACAAATGATCCCTCTGCATTATTTCCTGCCTCCAAATCCTGTTAAAAGATGAATTATGTAAAATCAAGGAAGTAAAATGATATTTTATAGTCCCTGCTCAGTAAGACTAACTGCTGCCTGTCCAGTCTAATACTTGAAAATTCAGTGGTTTTATTTTGTTACTTTTGTTTCTCCTGTTCTCCTTTTTATAACACCTAAAGGTATTTTCATAGATTACATGTTAAGCAAAAGCAGTATCATAACAGCAGCGTATTGAATCAGATTATTGTAAGGGAGCCACTGTTTTTCTCCTATTACTAACGCCAGCCACGCGCCCAAAAGAGTGTGATATCTCTGTATTGTGTTACAGTGAAACCTATCAAATTGTGTCATTTAGAAGAACCAATAATTATTTTGTATTATGTGTTGTGATGCATATGTTATTATTACGAAAGCAAAGGCTGATACTGCTACTATTTTATGATAAGGTCATGCTTTAGTTTTGTAATGTTAAGAAGTAGGGCTGGGTGACATGGACAAAATCAAATATCATAATATCTTGGACCAAATACCTCAGTGTCAATATTGTGGCAAGACTGTAGGGATGACCGTTGGTGCTTTTGTAATATATTTACACTCGACATTTTTGATTAAACAATATGTTGACCAAGCAGGTAGAGTAAAATAATTAATGTTCAGAAAATTATATTTCTTTACTGTAATACAGCCTTTAAAACCAAAGCAATGATATTACAGTATCTGAAATCCCAGACGATGTCCAGTTTCATATCACAGTATCAAAATCACCCAGCCCTGTTGAGAGGAATAACAATAATGATCTAAGTATTTGTAAAAGGAAAAAAAAATAATTTCTTTATCTCTCAATGTTAGACCAACTCTGAGGGTGGAGCGGCCTCTGCCTCTACGAAGAAGAACTTCATTGACCAGTATTTCGGCGTGGAATTTGAAACTACGTATCCTTGCTGTGGTTCGAGCCAGACATGCACGTTCTGCGCTCGGGGTCTCTGGGGGTTTGACTCATTGAATTGGTGGTGCAGCACAAAGGAGTGTGTTAAATGTCCTAATTGTGTCCAAATGAAGAGAGAACAAGCTGAAGTGTCCCGAGAGTGTCATTACTCTGCCAGGGTTTGCCTTAACTCGTCTCCTGCCCAGTATGAAATGCACAGAATCTGAGGAGGAGGAGCCGACCAAAGGCAAGGAGAGCCAGCTCCAGCTCAGCTGCTTCATCAACCAGGAGGTTAAATATCTTGCCACAGGACTGAGGCTGGTAAGGAGGACGTCATTTCTTGTTTTGGTGGTAATGTGTCCTCTTGAGTGGATATTGGATTTTAGAAATTGTCCACTGATGTTATATTTCAGCTGAGAATTAAAGTATTGACTACATGTACATACATGTAAAAGTAGAAACCAGCACATGGCCGGTCTGTCTGGATAGCAGCAGGGATCTAATCACGTTTTTGCCCCTTTCTCCAGAGACTGCAGGAAGAAATCATGAAGCAGTCTCCATCTTTGGAAAGAAATGCCCTGTATATAAAATCTGTAAGCTTTTTCTTTTCTCTTTTTAAAACTTCCTTATCTTGCTCAGTTGAAAAAAAAAGAAGAAAAAAAGAATGTTTCCCCTTAAATCAACAAACATGAAATTAAAATGTCTTTACTGTTTGCATTTGATCTCCAGTCAAAACTCAGCCGTCTCCCTGCCTACCTGACTGTTCAGATGGTCCGTTTTTTCTACAAAGAGAAGGAGTCTGTCAATGCCAAAGTCCTTAAGGTTTGCTTTTCTGACATTTGTTGAACTTGTAATAACACCCAAGGTTCAAGGTAATGGCTCATATTCAAGCCCGTTGTAATTTCATCAGTTGAAACTCATTCTGAAATGCCATCGTCTGCATTTGAAGGATGTCAAGTTCCCCCTCATGCTGGACGTCTATGAGCTGTGCACCCCCGAGATCCAGGAGAAAATGCTGCCGGTCAGGTCAAAGTTCAAGGAGGTCGAGGACAAGAAGCTGGAGAGACAGCAGCAGAAGGTGAAAAAGTGAACATCAACCTGTGAAATATCTTTCATGTTCTTAGAGCAAATTGGTGTGTAATTTTCAGCTTCCACAATGTCTCTTTTTTTTTTTTTTTGTCCACGCAATAGACGGTGAAGAAGCCAGACACAGCAAAAGAAGTGAAGTACGACCCTTTCTCATTCCCTGATGGTAGGTTGGCACACAACACTTTAGCTAATTTCATCTATCCATCTATTTCTTTTTGGCAAAATTAGACAAGTTGGCTTGAATCAGAGTCAGTGTTTCTGATGTTATGAAACTGTTTCTGGCGCTGAACCCAATGCTTCTTACACTGACCTTTTGGGAAAATAGCTGTTCTATGTTAACACAACTCACTT
>OMLB01036462.1:10991-22600 GCA_900302555.1 Myripristis jacobus | reverse complement strand
TATGTTAACACAACTCACTTACCTCAGCACTGGACCGGATATATAGCACTTGTTCTTAAAAGCCATGATTGAAACAGGAAAAAAAGATTTGTCCAAAAACCAGTCATAATTGGTTTTATTTTGGTATTTCTCTTGAAGGATTAAAAGAAAACATTTTTTAAGTCTCTGAGACCAGGGCGTCTTGCAGGTTCTTAAAAAAATCTCAAAGTGTCTTAAATTGAATTTAGTAAATATTGGGCTTTAAAAGTCATTAAATAGTTTTAAATTTGCATTTATTAAGTTTTAATTTCCACATGACCATGTTGTCTAATTTCATATATCCATATCATCTTTTAATTTCTTTTTGTCAAAAACTGTCAAGCTCCTCTGCATGAAATTCAACATTTCAGATGTTAAAACCTGCTTCTGAACTTAATACTTAATATTAACGTTCTACTTACTCACATACACCACATTTGCATGCACATAAGAAACCAGATTATTCAATTTGGCATCAGAGAGAAATCCACAAATCCTTGGGCTTAGCTGTTCTAAGTTCTGTTAAAAAAAGAAAGAAAAAAAAAAGTCCTGATTTGATGTTTTCCCAGCAGCAGCTTGCTATCTAAGATAAAGGAGCCTGTGAAAACCATGCAATCAATAACCAAACACATTCCTACCTGAAACTGACCTCGGCCCAAGACCAAATATATCGTACTTACTGTTTACACATACCAGCAAATGCTCATTTGAATAAGAAAAACATGATTATACCCAAAATGAACCTTAAATTTTGTTCTTGACATCAGTGGACAGCCTGCATGCCTGTAGACATCCTGCTGCTTCAAGCCAAAGTCACACAGAACAGCTAACACACTGCTGTTTCCTCCTCAGACCTCGGTTCCAACAACAGCGGCTACTACGACCTGCAGGCAGTGCTGACACACCAAGGCCGCTCCAGCTCATCAGGGCACTACGTGGGATGGGTCAAAAGGAAAGAAGGTACCGTCATCCTTTGC
Source organism: Myripristis jacobus (assembly GCA_900302555.1). Lineage (NCBI taxonomy): Eukaryota > Metazoa > Chordata > Actinopteri > Holocentriformes > Holocentridae > Myripristis > Myripristis jacobus. Next base: position 21,605 of record OMLB01036462.1, on the reverse strand, counting down.
CAGCGTACACGTGCGCCATGACACACACAACTGACAGACATCATAAAAACACAAATGAATCTAAATACAGTTTACGAAGGGAGAAGGAAGCTGCATGGCTTGTAGTGGCTCGTATGACAGGCGCTCAGGTGAAAGTACAAGAGACAAAATCCTGGGGGTGTTGCTTTATATTAGAGTTCACATATGGGGAAAAAAACAAAACTAATACACTCCGTGTTTGAGTGAAGCAATAGTCAGGGGCCTCCCTCTAAATCCAGATATGGTCTGGAAGGTAATGTTTGCCTCTCTTCCGCCGGCACAGATGACTGGGTGAAGTTTGATGACGACAAGGTAAGCGTGGTGTCCCCTGAGGATATCCTGCGGCTGTCTGGCGGCGGAGACTGGCATATAGCTTACGTTCTACTCTACGGCCCCCGGCGACTGGAAATACTTGAAGAGGAACAGTAACTGTAGAAGACCTCCTAGAAGACAAAGACAGCATCCAACACACATTGAAAATGCCATTTCCAAGCACTGTCTGCATAGATGTGCAATAATCTGGGTGTCTTTAAACATTTGATGACCTTAATTTTTTTGTTTTTGTTTTTTGTAACTGACACAGATGCTTGTAAAACAAAATCTCTGTCAAATGGAGTTCATTATTCTACCATCATAGGGTTGGAAAATGGTGATATAAAGAGGCAATCTCTGGACTGGATCCTTGAAAGAGGTTTTAAAGTCTAGCTCTGCAGTTTCATTAAATGTTTTATACACATTGTATATTTTTTAAAGCCTTTGATAAGGTGCTCATGTCATAAAAGCAAAGTTAATCCTCTGTAGTCGTTTTAACTAATCAACTTGTACAGAGATTCTTGGCCAAGTTATTGTCCTTGGAGATATCCTGGCTTGTATCTTCTCAGATCAGATGTATTATGGCGATATTCTCTTAGCACTGTTAAGAGCAGCCCTTGCTCACCTGTTGGCCCTCTGGGAAATTTAGGTTCAATCTCAGGTCTTTTCTTAAGTTCCTGGCTCACATCATCTCCTGGAATTGTTCTAAAATGCATTGACAGCGATGAGGTTCTTTCCGTCAAATCTTCTGTAACGCTGTTTTGAGGGAAGTGAGCAGGGAGCTCGTTCAAAGCTGGAGCTGAATAGGTTGACCTTGCGGTGAACTGTCTGCAGTTAAATGTGTGAAAGACTTGAGATTCAACCACGGTTTGCTTGGCGAGCATTGCACATTGTCCTTGTTGGAACTGATTTCAGAGTTTAACATCTATACTCGTACATGATGCTATGCTTCACTTTCTTTTCATGCAGTTTTCCTGATCACCCTGCCACAATGTGTAAGACCTAACCATCAACACTCTCTGTAATAAGTTATTGACTGATGGCTTTTCATAGGTGGTGAAAATAAACTGTTATACCAATATGTGCAGTGTTTTTTTTTTTTTTTTTAAATGTGAGCTTGGGTCAAAATGAACAGTGTGTGACCAAATGTTAGAAAAACAACGTCTTTATTGAATTTTTACTGTGAAAAACAACGATCTGCGCTTCAAACTGTACAACATACAAAATTTTCTGTTTCAAAAGTGTTTGGGATGAAAAGGGCGGTGACACAAGGTGATATTAAAAACATTTAGGTGACTGACGATCTACTTTATGCTTCACTGAGGCTGTCGGCGATTTGGGAGAAGCCCGCAGCGTTGAGGGCTGTGACCAGGTTCTCCACAGTGGCCTGCGCCCCCTCTCTGTCCTGCCAGGCTACGAGCAGCAGTTTGGCCTGCATGTCCACCTCTTCACTATCCGTCTCGATCTCCCGCAAGTCTGCAGCCTTCATCTCCAGCTGCTCGGCCAGGGTCTTCCACTGAGCGCCCAGTTTAACTGCTACATCGTCCATCTGCTGATTGGTCACCAGTTTGCTCTGCATGCTCGGACCTGGATGCAGGACAAAGACGAGGATATACAGTATTTATTGGTCTATCTGAGTGTAATACATTCACCAAATTTAGTTCATAAAGAGCTTCACCTGCTCCTAAATGAATAAAGTAGACAGACCGTAAAGCAACATGATTTTGAGCAGTATAAATGTTTTGAAAGAGGAACACTGACACACATTTGTTTTGGTTTCACTTTCAGCACTGTTTTCAGCCGCTTCATGTCCACAATGGTGGAGCTAAAGTAGTTACACCATTTTGGGCAGCAGTTTGGTCTACATGTCATTTTGTCAGTCATGGGGGCTGAAAACCGTGCTGAAAGTGAAACAAAACACGTGTTGTGTATCCCCTCTGGTCTCGACTCAATTAATTTTGGAGCAGTACACTCCTAGTTAGGTGCTTTTCTCGCATAGAACAAAACCGCTATATGGGTAAAAATCCAAACTGGCACTTTAACACTTTAATATCACTGTATTTTAAACAAGAGTGGACATGAGGGAAGGGCAGATAAAGGGAGGTGGTGATCAAGAGTTATTTTTTCAGCTGAGAGTCACTTGGAACTCACTGTCGTTGCTCTCTTTGAGAAGATTGTCTCCATTATCGTCGTCATCCTCTTCTCCTGTCTTGATCTCTTCAGAGGGGATGTCCTTCTACATGGAAGCAAACGTAAGTGTGATATCAGCACATTAATCAACAGGATTTATGTGTGCTGTTCTGTCTTTATGCACGAATGTGTTGTCTATTTTTAAAATTTAAAAAAAGAAAAAAGAAAATTAATCGATCAGACAGAATGCAGCAGTTTTAGCGTCTGTCAGACAACTTTTGCTCACCGGCAGTTCTTTGGCCAGTTTGCTAACCATGCTGTCCAGGTAGTCTGCCAGGCTCTTGAACTTCTGGTTTGTTGGCTGAAAGAAGTGCGGGCTCCTCCTGGACAGCAGCCTGAGCGCGCGCCAGCCGTAGTTTGAATTCCGCACAGCCCTGTGCGCAATCACAGGAAGGGGGGAGCAAAAGGAATACATTTAGATAAATCAGATACTCATTAAGGAGAAAACAGACTGAGGTCACTTTGGTGCATCTTAGATATTGAAATGTTTTAGGACTTAGGGAGGAGGCACACATACTTGTACTCCTCCTCCACCATGTTGGCTGGGTCAGCCTGTTCAATGGCCTCGGCAAAGAATTCGTCCAGGGACGGCATGAACTCCCTGAATGGAAAACATGAACATGAACAACAAAGTTATTCTCAGGGAGAAAACATGAACACAAGTGTGCTAGGTGGCCGGTTGGCTCATTAGGTGCGCCTCAGTTTTCTGAGCCACTGACCTGCTGTCTGACTTGCAGGCCTCCATGTTGTCCTGGTTCAGGTTCCACAGTCTGGTCAGCTCGTCACTGTGAGAAAACACACACACACACACACTCTCACTACAGGGCTACTGCTCATCGATCCCTGTCAGGGTTCACACACATTTTTACCAGTGCTTTTTCATGACATCTGCATACATTTGATCTTAATTCCCATGACCAAAAGAAACGATCTTTAGAGATTACACCGAAAAAGGAGTGTTTTCACACGCTAAATGTTATACTCTGAAAGCCATTCAATATTTCAAACATTAACCCTCTGTAGAACAACTGAGTGAGTCATACACCTAGGTTCTTTTAAATTCCAATCAAATCTGAAACAAAATTCTAAATTTTCTAGTTGATTTGACCAAAAATATACTTTTTTAAAAAAAAATTAGTCTATCTTTGACAGAGTTGATACTGTTTTAGTCAGATTTCTGTGACTTTTCCAAAATGTTTATGAAATTATTATCTTCCATAATTCAAACTTCCTCACTTTTCCAGGTTTTTCATGGTTGTATGAACCCTGTCCAGTACATTTTTGGTGATACTATTTTGACTTATAAACGTGAAACTACAAACCCTACAGCAAGGTATTTTACTGGAGGCCACTTCAGTGGAGTGGATGCTTACTGTCACTGGGGTTTGAAACTGGGTAGTCACTACATCACCCTGCTGATAGATGCTTACTTTCCCATGAAGATCTTGCGGTCTGGGCCTTTTCCGAGGAAGTCCTCTGGAGCTTGTCTTTTCCGGGTGGGCCTCTTGGGTTTGTCATCTATAGTCCTGTGTGAGAGAGAGAAAATAAAGTGAGACAAAATGTCTTACTGACACCCAGCTGAGCTGCTATTATTTTGCTGTGTATATTAACGCACCTCTCTTTCACAAAGCTTGGACACCCCTCATTTTTCCAAGCGTTCCAGTTCTCCTCTGTGTTGAGGATATGCTGTCAAAGATGAGAGAGACTGCTGTGGTCAAATGTGTAAACAGAATTCCAAAAAAACAAAAACAAATACAAATACCACAAAAATATTTAATACCACTATTCATGCCTTAAAACAAACAAACAAAAAACTTACCTCAACCATGGTGGCAAACTTGTCTCCATCAGGAGGGATCTCTCTCAGCAGCTTCAAGGAACAATGACAGAGTAATTAGGGTTTACTTTTGTGTAAAAATTACATAAAATGTACCTAAATTGGTCTAAAATATAATAAAGTCTTGGATAATATTAATTAAAATGTATTAATAATTACAACAAACTGACCTGGTAAACCAGTTTTGTTGTCTCTTCAATCCACGTGGTCTGGTCATCATTCAGAACACAGCTGGAGCTGTAAGAAGACAGAGATGTTAAATAAATGACAAGGTAATTTATTAAAATTCCTCTTTTTCCTTTGCATTTACACAGATGGGGCCTGAATGTCTGTTGCTCTTAAGGGTCAAAGGCATGCTGCACCTTTTGAACTTGACTTGGCCCTTCAGGTACTGGAAGAGGATGAGGTACTGCAGCAGGATGTGGCGTCTGAAGTTGCTGTCGCTGAGCTGCAAGTCCATCAGCTGGAGAGCAAAAAACACAAAGAAGGAATCGTCACACCCGTGTGTTGGGTGTTATGCTATTCAATTAAATTAGGAAACATTAAAAGAGCGATGATTTATGCTTCTTTACTCATCGCAGTAGTGGCAATATTTAACACAAATACAATATCATCTTTAAGAGTTACATAAATTAAAACCAGGCATTGTGACCAAGCCGCGTAAAAAGAATGTAAAGACAGATGATGGTGTGCAGCTCCTACAATGCTTCTTGACGACAGCAACACTGGATAACATGGCTGCCTGTGGGCTCCAACACGTGTAAATGTCAGATTAAAAGTGGATCTGGTAGGTACTGGTCTTGAGAACCCAGGATCTATGGCATAGAGAATCTCGGCATTGCCAGCTGAGTTAAACTCAAAAGGTCCAGCAGTGAGGCTCAGTGTCTTTATAGCTGTGTCCCACAATGACATATGAACAGTGAAGTTTCTTTTGAAATGTTCTGGACTGATCAACAGTGACTCATACCAGCTGCAACCAACTACTTCCACTAGCAGCTTATAAAAAACAGCCCTGACAAGAACAATGTACTGTCTCTTAGTGACTCGAGCAGATCTAAAAAAAACAAAAAACACCCCAACTCTGGAACCGCATGTATCCACGACAGGAAACCAACATTTTTTTGCCAGCTGGCAGAGGGGCTGTTAAATAACAAAGTTAGTCACCAACTTTCACAGAGCTGTACCAGCCAACTAAATCTGACCATACTATTAATCTCCAAATGGTGGCTGACTGCCTGGCATACCAGAAATTTCAACCCACCAGCCACAGGGGTAAATCTACCTGCGTTTCACTGTTGGCTGATGTGAAAACTCATGCATCGCCCCGGGCCTGGGCTCAAACACATGTCAGTACACACGTCTGGGTCAGTACAGAAGAAGAAGCGGACTGGTCACCTTTTCACTTGTGAGGAACTTAGCGAAATAAACATGCTCTCCTCCAGATGTCCTGAGCTCCTCCAGCTTCCTCTTGGAGGCCTGCATGTCATCCAGCTTGTAGCTCTTGAATACTGCCAAGGTCTCATCTGAGTACTGACCAGGAAGAACATAAACTTACAATGAGATGTGACATTATTTATCAAACCAAATCTCGTGAAGTATTTGTACCAAAGATGTGACATTAGAGGACGAAGCAAAAGGGTCATGCATCTGACAAAGACCTGAACAGCAAAAAAACAATCTCTCTGTGAATAACTGGTGAGGTGTCTCACCTTAAGGAATGTCATCCAAGAAAATTTATCGTAACACTGCACTGGGTTTCTGAAGTAGTCCTGAAGTGTCCAAAACTTCCTGTACAAGTTGTAGTCGATCGGAATGGAACTGAAAGCAAAATTCGGCTCAGGTGAACATCACTTGAAGCAATTTAGAACAAGAAATGAGGACAAGTGCAAGGGCAATGTATATCAAGCAGGCCTTGTGGTGTATTTTAGAACGTGGCTTAGTTACTGTGTCACTTACCACGGTGCAGGTGCATCCTCTTCTCCCATCTCTCCTTCTTCTACCTCCATACCATCTTCCTTTTCTTCTACGTGCTGCAAGAGAGGACACCGACAGATACAGCTTGACTGAGGAAGTTAGATTAAGTTCCTTGTACTCATTACCATGCTATAAGCACTTTACCTTCTGTCCAAGAGTGCTTTCTTGTTCATTTTTGTTGAATACTGTGATGTTGTCCAGATTGAACTGGCTCTGCAGATTGAGACCTGGAGCAAACAGAAAAAAGCAGCAAATGCATAAAAAGGGGTTGAGGAGAATGACAGCTGCACATTCAGGTCGCCTGCAAAGCAAATGACTTTTCAAACAGAGACCTGAGTGCACATCAAAACTTTGTCACATTTTGCATATCTCTGCCTCACACTATATAGAGATTACCAACCAATAATTACAATTTATCTTATTTTTTCTGATAGGTAACATTTGAGCCTTACCCTTTTCTATACTAACACTCATGTCTGCCAAAAAAAGAAACCCAGGAGACCAAGTTTGTTCTCGTCAAAAATATGTATGGCATTTGAATTTTTTAACCTCCTTTAGACTATATACACACATGATGCTCTCACCTGATTTCTCAGACAGAGGGAAGAGGCGAGCCAGGAAAAGCTGGATCCGCCCACAGAATACCGTATTCTGGGATTTGGACAGCCTTCTTAGGAGATCTATAGACATGGAGAGGTGTGTCGTAAGGGGCAAAGCCTTTTAAGCTTGTCAAGTGTTGTGTGTCGATGGTTAAACATGGTTACTATTCTTACCGTTGCACATCCTCAACAAGTAGTTCTTCCCGGCCGTGTAAAAAGAGTTCTGCAAGGAAAATGGTGATCATGAACATGGCAGAATCAAACCAAAAATGTTTTTTAATGATCAAGAGTAAGCAGGAGAAAGCCTTGGTGTGTTCTTATTGTGAAACTGTAAAAAAAAAATAAAGCTTATTTACCGACTTCCAGGTAGAGACATTTTCCTCAACAAAAGAGAATATCCTGTCACACTGATCAAGAGGAAGACAGTCCAGCACATCTCCCAGCAGAAGGAAAGGAGTTGTGGCAGAGCAGATACCTGCATGGAGACAGCTCACTTTATAAAACATTCAAGCATAAATTCCTGCAGATGAGTTACACTCACATGACTGATACTGTTGAGATTTAACAGGAATATCGTATTAAATCTATGTTGGTGAGTGCATCACTGTCAACCATAAGCCACCTACCCTCTGTGACTGCATCAATGCTAAGGTAGATGAGAGACAGGTAGTCATCACAGCTTGCCTTCTGCTCGACCTGTAAACAAACACACAAAAACATTTCACGCTCCCATATGGAAACAAGGACCTAGTAATGTGACTTGGCCATGGAAACCACTACAGAAGTAAATCATTGCTCATTCACTTACAATTTGATCACCGAGGACACCCCTCAGAGCCTGGTCGAGTGTGGTTTTCTTCTCCGTCTCACTGTAGATGGAGAAAACAAATCCCGCAGTGAATTTTCATTTTGACGTTACGTGACCGGCTCGGCTGCTCTGCATGCGGAGCTACCTGCTGGGGATACTTACTTCCCAGGGATCTGGTTGAAAGCATTTATCAGAGGTTTGCTGGTTTTCACACTCAGGGCATTCCGGGCCGAAGCCTGTGAACATGTGAGAAGAAAGGCAAGACGGCTTCAAGCGGGAGAAAAGAGCAGCGTCGTGCGCTTAGCTACGCTGCTATCGTAACGCTAACGTTAACTTAGCTGGCTAACGTTTGCTACTTAACACAACAACACCGACAAAACGAACAAAAACCACACCGCTATCTACGGCATTCATCACAAAACAAGATCTACAGTGGCTACAGGTGTAAATACCAGAGGCAGTTCGGCAGTTTTCTCACCGTAAATTTGTCTTTAGCGTCGACAAAATTAAATAAGGACGGCGACATCTTTGCACAGCAGCGTGACCCCGGGAGCCTGAGCTCAACTACTTCCGGTATCCTCAGGTTGCTGTTAATATTAATATTTTTTTTATTACACTGTAACTACAGGTAGAAATGTGTTGTTTGGTTCATTGCTACAATACGCATCACTTACTATTTATTCATATTCCTGCTCCCTTTTGAACATGTGCTGGCCATCTAGGAAATAGCATTGAATTTATTTATTTATTATTATTTTTTTTTTTTTGTACTTTTCCTCTGTTGCCCTGTTGTTGCATTGTCTGTTGTCCTTTATACAACATGTTAAAAAAAACAACAACTTTCTTTTACTGGACTGGAGTTCAGTCTTATTTCTATTTCCAATCTTATTTCTTTTCTATTTCTTATCATTTTTCTCTTGAGAATTTTAGCAGCTGCTTCTGACCCAATTTTCCCCTTGGGAATAAGTTAAGTTTTTCTGTTTTCTAATTTCTGATCTCAAATCTGTCCCTTTATTTATTTGTTTGTTTGTTTATTTATTTATTTATGAAAGTGTTGCGGCCTAAAGTTTTTAATTTCAAAGCATCTTTATCTTGCAAAATTGCGATGCACTTTGTAATATGTTTTGGGTGAATTTTTTTTTTTTTTTTTTTTGGTCAATGAACCTGAATGAATTGTATGGATGAAAACTGCAAAATGAATTGTAATGTTTAAGTATAATTTTATTAAAAATCTGATGCTCTGTTCCAGTGAGAACAACAACAAAACAGTAAAGGTACTTTTATGACTGTGTTGACTGAGTAGCCATAATTACGCTTCCTCAGTTTCCAATAAGAATAAATAAATAAATCAAATAAATAACCCAAGCGATTTCACTGGTCTCCTCCAGTTCATTTTCACCATGAGAAAGTAAATTCCTCTACTGTTTTTCACCCTCAAGTCAATTCAGCGTTCAGATGAAAACGGGAAGTGGTATGGGTGGTGTGGTGTGTCTGGGTGTTTGCTGACAGGTGATGCCACCGCCCATTGAAAACAACGGGCGGTGACGTCACCTGCCACCAAAACCCTGGCACATGCTTTTCACCATTAGGGGTCAGGCTTCACACAGATTTGGATTTGTGTTTTAGTTACTCTTTATAACCCTCGTGAAACACATGACACCAACAAAGTCCCACAGTAGTCCCTCATCTCTCTCTCTCTCTCTATTGATCTATGTATGTATCTATCTTGTGCCTTTTCTTAACCCAGTTTAAGCCAGATGATGGCAGTGTTGTACACTATATTCCAACTAATGATCCGTTGCTGCATTTGTTCACATGGAAACCCCGACTGATGCTGGTGATGGTGCGAGTTGTGCGCTCTCCTGCTGGTGATCCCTGCAGCATTTTAAAGAATAAATGCACGACCACCTGTACCTGGTGTTACATTTTAAACAGTGTATCAGCTCACTTGATTTAATCTTGGTTTAATTTGACAAGCTCTTTGCTGAAATCACAAGGCTGGTGTTTTAAGCTCCATCACTCTCTTTGTTGTGAGCTATGCTACAGTTTAAAAGAGGACAAAACAGGTCTGCAAGCATATAATAATGGATGGTCACTGAATGGCCTGCATGTGCCATTAACTTTAACATAGAGATTAGGGCATGGGTCACGTTAGGGACAGGGCTAAGGTTAATTGCTGGCATTCAGTGATTGTGGGCAGGATTAATGCAAGTCAGCTGAATGTCATTATTGTGTGTGCTTATGTATATCTCCGTCCATGTGTGCGAGCAAGTGTGTGCATTTCCATGTGATGCAATGTGTGCATGCAGATTTGAACGCTGTAACTACCGATCCGCATGCCTTGGGTTGTGTTTTTGCTCCTCAAACAATGTCATTCAGCCCGTTGGAACCAGCAGGGCATTACACAGTGACATTAATAATTAACTCCAATAGAATCGCTCTGAACATTGTAGATCTGCTGATCTGTGTTCCATTAAGTCTATCAGCGGCAGTTTCACAGGTCAGGACCTCGGAGGTAGCTCTTACCCCGGGCAGTTCACCTTGGACGACATCACACAACTATTCCTAGTGACTGTAGGTAGTTGAACTGCAGCTGATGAGGTTGTGCTGATGCTCAAAACACTCTGAGGCTGTTAAAAAAGCAGGGTGGAGGTGTCATCTAGAAAGAGCTGAACGATCGTTTTTTTCTTGCTGTCGTGTGGTGGCAGCGGTCAACAAAGAGGGAAGTAAGAACTGCTTTACCCTGCAGTTTTGATTGGCACTTTGTTTCTTGCAGAGCTCTTTCTCAGTTTTTGCGATGATAATCTGACCCTAAGTTAACAGCCAGTTCCATTATTTTATAAACAGCACACTACATATCTGACCGTGGCTCCCGC
>OMLB01036457.1:7424-19773 GCA_900302555.1 Myripristis jacobus | reverse complement strand
CCCAAGTCACCCCTCCTCTGGGCGACCTGCATGGCAACAGAGCGAGGGAGCAGAGGAAGGATGCTGTGGATGGGTGGATGGATGGATGGATGGATGGATGGATGAGGCCCCATAGGGACACAAAATACTAGACACTGTCCTTATAAGGACATAGTGGTGTGTGGAGGCTCCCTGTGGTCTGACACATGAGCAGACTTCACCTTCACGTCACGCTACATTTACACACATACACACACCTCCTGCTTCCCTTTCTGGACCTCTAAGACACACACACACACACACACACACACACACACCGACGTGCAAACACAAACAGGTCTGCAAAAATGCCATGTGGACGGCACAGACTGAACGCTGATGATAACAGACTTCATGACGCACATCTCACTCGCCAAACACCCCAACTTCTCTCTTTCTCTCTGCTCCAACTTCTTTATTCACACGTTCCCCCCGCTTTCCTTTCCTTTCTTTGCCCTCCCTCTTTCCCTTTCACTCTGTTACTTCCTCTCTAAGTGGAATTTTTCTTTTAGCCTGCCAGACAGCCAGAAATCGTCAGGCAGTCTTGCTTGCTACACAGACAAAGACACCGAGGTAAATTAATTAAAGCAGCCAGCCAGTCAAAATACTAAACCAACATGCCAGCCAATAAGCAAGACAAAAAACACAGTCATTAGCTAAGCAGACAGGTATTTAGGTACCCAGCCATCCTGTCAACTAGGTAGCCAGTTCAACAGCTAGCAAATCACTGAGTTTGCACAACATCCATCCAGTCAGCCGTTCAGCGAGCTAGCCAAACACTCAGCCAGTCAGCCAGTGCGTAAATCTGTCCATCAGCCCAGCAGGTGGTGGAGCCACAGAGAGAGATGTGTGCAGTCCTAGAAAATAAACATGTTTTTCAGGAGCCACAAATCCACAGCCAGAGTGGAATTTTCCAGTGACCCCCATCGTAGCAACACACATTAATACAAGGCCATAACGTCCTGTGGTGGCTTTTCAAACAATAACTGTCGGCAGGTCAGTTTTGTACCCTAAAAATGTATTGTTAAGTGCAGTGATGCATTTGACCACTGGAGGGGAGATTTTTTTTCCTCCTGCTAAAATGCTCTACATCCATTTTGGAAAACAAAAGTCAAAGGCTGTAGTTCATCAGCTCAAGTTTTTCTTTCTTCGACCATCTAAAGAATAAGAGATAATAAATGCTAGCTGTTGCAGGAATCAAGCCTGTCACATTTCTTTTATGTGATGGTCTTGCTACCCACTGGGCTGCCAGACTCAACAGACTAACAACACTAAGAATGCTCCTCAAAATCAAAAATGGCTGTGACATGAACAGCTCAAGCTCCCCACACGACAGGCGAGCAAAATAAACAGGTTTTTAACTGAGATAATACTGTTCAGCATTTGTGCAATGAGCCATGCCACGGGCTGACTGACTGATAAAGACTGGAAAAGGTGTTTGGATAGAAATTTGAGAGACGGAGTGAATTAGAAAATCAATGTCACATATTGATTAGATACAACGCTCTCATCCGGGTTGTGTGTGTGTGCGGGGGGGGTGTGTTGAGGAGGCTGATGGACAAAAAACAGTCAAGGTACAGAGAAAAGGGAAGTTTGTCACCAACAATTTCTGATTTTAACTTTATCAATGCAAACAATGTGGGTGGAAATTCACTGTATTTTGCCTGTATTCATATAAGTTAAAAAACAAAATGACATAATTTGATGGTGCTAACTTGCTGTTCAATCTCTCCAGATGAATACAAAACAGCCCAAAAGAAGCATCACTGGTTACATGCCACTTCTTTACCCTTTTCTTCACCAGTGCACAGCACATACAAGACTAATAAAAAAAATGGCTGCACTGTCTGACCCTTTGACTCTCAAATCAGCTGCATTTGCTCATGAATTACAGACAGCAATCTCCTGACATAACCTGGGGCATTTTCCTCACTACTCAAACAGAAACATATACAGAAACACCCACAGGAACATATAACACTCACACAGTGTAGCAACACAGCCTCTCTCTTGCACACCTCGCCCGCAGGGCCGTGTGTAGGCGCTAATCGTTTCCATGGTGACAGCCGGGGTGTCCGTAAAAGCAGGGGAAGCACATGCAGATGACAGAGTGGAACCCCAGAGGATGTGAGTGTGCGCGCACACACACACTTAGTTTGTTCCTCAATGGCTGACTGTTTAGAAAAAGGGAAGGTGCGTGATGAGAGCGGCTGTCACTTTTGGTTGAACGCCCGACAGGGAACCTGCCAAATTTACTGGGTAGAGACTGAAAGTGGCAGCTTGCAGGGACGTAATGAAGACAACAAGACAACAGCAGAAATAATCCAGAAGGAAACTGCAGAAAGAGAGAAACTGCAGAAAAGAACAGGAGTTGTGAATGCAAACAAAACCTTCAGTGCCGCTTCATTACTGTGTCTCAGTACTACTGAGAGGAATAAATCATGACCGACGACAGTAAAGTGGGAGTGAACGGCACTGAAACACACTTTCACTTCATGCTGCCTAAGGAATGTATTCAAATGTGACTCATGTGTAAGCAAAGGACACAGTCTTCCACTGTTGTGAATGACAGGCTGAAAAGTGGAGGTCTATGTGGGGTGAATAAATGTGCAGGGACACACACACACACACACACACACACACACACACACACACACACCCAATCTGACTGTGACAGGAGCCACAGAGTGTCCCAGCCCAGTGGTCTGTGGCTTAAGTTTACAGAAAGACAAAAGACTCCAGATCCCAGAGTTCACTCTGTTAAATGGACCAGAACGGTGAACATTCAGGAACCTCTTATCTGTTTCTTCATATCAGCTGAGTCTGGTTTGGTGTAAACATTAAAATCTAATGTATATTTGTTCAACACAATTGTTTCAATTGTGGCTTGCACAGCAACGACTAAGTACATTTAATATATCTTGTGTAATGTTTGTCTTTCTGGAGTTAAGCTTACAGGTCAATCCAAGTAATCCATCATGCAAAAAAATTATGGAATATTTTGTTTAATTATGGTGTTCAAGTTCAGTCCATTAAAACAGCAATGTATATGATCACCTTCCCAGCTCGACAGAATGCACAGAATGCTGAAATACAGGGGGTGCAATTCTTGCAGAATTGTTCCAGTTTATTTCCACTACGTAAATCCATCAAGCAATGCAACAGGAAAAACACTGAAAGTACATCCTTTGTATTTTCAATGGCACTGATGAGGGAAGATACAAAGATACAAACTCAGTTAGAGAGAGGTCTTGTCAAGGTCATCAGAAGAAGAGGTGACTTTGTCCTGAAAAGGTCTTACTCTACTTAGGCAACTACCAGCTCCAAGAAAACACTGAGTCAAGGTCATTGCACCAGACTGGAAAAAACAACGTTCTCTTGAAAAGGCAACCATTCAGTACAAGAGGTTCTTCAACTTTTACAGCAAAAGACGCATGTTGTAGAATGTCAGCCTCTCCCTTACACTTGAAACATATTAGTGTCCTGAGGGGACAAAACAGAAACAGGCCATGACCCAATTTGGGTCAAGACCCGTTGTTTATGATATGACTCCTTTGGTGTGGGGGATTAGAAGATAACATAAACTTGTGGTCTGGTATAGTTCAAGAGAAAGAGTATGACGCCAACGCGGCCGAGGTCAGGGGTTCATTTCCCACTGCGGCCATCCATGACAAAAATACATGTACTCTCAGCCCAGTGTGGTGCTGTGGATAAAGAAACCCACAAAAAGGTGGTCATATGAGTTATTATATTGCACAGAAACCACAGTGGGTGACTCACCTAAACGGTCACACTTGATGATATAATATTTGTACAAATGTGTGAAATGGCTCTGTGTATCTAAGTCAGGACAATGCACATTTGTGTTGCATCTTAATGCAAAAGAAATTCAACATTGATTTCAAACATTCATTTTTGTTTGAATAAAACTGTAAAAACACAAGACAATAAAACAGAAAGTTTTGCAGTCCTGCTTTTCAACTGCACGAGCAACTTTTAAAAAAGATCAATGAAATAAAGTTTAAAAAAAAAGCTCATTCTTTCACTTTTTCAAAAAAGATCTGAACGCAGTGAAACTTGCAAAGTAAAAAGGAAGTGTATGAGCAACAGTAAAATGGTACCAACTGTTAGTATTGAAATGTGGTGATATTTCATTCACAGTTATCTGAAGACATGTGAATTTTGTGTATTTAATAAAATCATGGTTTTTCGTATTTAGGCTAACTGCCACAGAGTGTGTTTGCTAGATGCACAGAACAAATGTATGTTAGGCAAAATTCAACAGGGATGTGCTGAAAATGCCAAATTCGTCTAGGACTATGATGTCAACCCATTCAGAGTCAAATCAGGTGTTTCTGCCGTATTACATGCTCCATAAAAAAGCGACAGGATGCTATTGCAAAAACCATGGATGGCGTGACAGCTGTTGATGCTCACAGACATCCAGGATTAAATTGCAAATCAATTATTTACATGACTGAGCATCATCTGTACGACTGGAAAACGCATATTAGCAACATGGCTCCAGGTCACGCAAGGGGGTTGGTGTTTGAGTTTGTATGAGAGAGAGAGACTCTTCAATGTACACAGGAGAGAGAGAGAGAGAGAGAAAGAGGGCAGGAGACAGAGAGTGTGTGTTTTTATACTGCAAGCAAATGTGTTGTCTAGTCGATGTCAAAAGACTGTTCTCTGCTGTTGTGTGAAAAGCCAACGATGGAGAGAGGGATAGAGGATGTGAGAGGGGGAGGAGGGAAAGCGAGAGACACATCTGTCTCAGTACGATCTGTCTTGAGCAGACACCCTCTCAGAGTTCAAACAAGGGTGAGTCTTCAATGGAGCTTCAATGGGCTGGAAGGCTGCAACCGTCCCATGAGTAAATGACTCTGTGTGTGTGTGTGTGTGTGTGTGTGTGTGTGTGTGTGTGTGTGTGTGTGTGTCTCACAACTCTTGGGACATCTTTGCCTCCTCTATTCTGCATGGCAACAGCCAATGGATGGATGATAGATTCATCATGGCCCAATGAGCTGGGGGGTCAGGGATGTTGTGGGAAGTAGGGAACGGGGATGCCCCTGACCATTAATGTTCATTCATTTCACACTGTCAAGTGAAAACAAGTGGAATTCACAGGGAATCTTTTTTTTTTATTTATTTCCCATTTATTCACTCGTCATTCTCATCTCACTTCATGTTTTTGCCATCCAGTCTTTGTCGCTACAGCCTTGTATTTGCTAGACTGAAATGGAGCAATCAAGTTTTTCTATGTCTGTGAATGTTAACCCTCATTTGGAGGAGAGTACATTTTTCAGACACTGTGTGCAGCATACAATTTTTAAATTTTTATCTTTTTTTAGTTTGATTTAAGATTGTTATATAATGACTGGTGAACAATTTGAGCAAATGGAAAAATAATTGTATTTGATGAACTTAGTCGCTGGTTGTTTTATAGATAGATAGACGGATAGATAGATAGATAGATAGACAGAGACAGATAGATAGATAGACAGATAGATGTATATAGATATATAAAAAACAGGCATCAGGAGTGACTGTGAACTGAATAGAAAGTATATCTGCAATCACACTGGCCATTAAACTTATTTACTGCACTGATTTTGGCACAATTCAGTCATCATCAACAACTTTCGAGTGTCAGGCCCAAATATGAATGCTGCGAAGATGCGTCTTTACTCCTTGTTGTTTGATATCATAAAAGACCAGCAATGTGGTGTCTTTGTGATGTTTGCGAATACTTTCACTGGGATGCCATGTACTCTGCACAGACTGAACCTCCCAGGCAGGAGCAGTAGTTTATCTTTGGAAAAGCCGGTCTGATCTCTTTACTTAGAAAATGCCAGTGCGTTACAGCAGGGAGAGAACTGCTAGACTGGATAGACAGCCCATACTGTCCTCTTCTGTGACAGAAGTGGTCCAATCATTTTTCTTTATCTTTTTGGAAAACAAGACCACCAGCATCACAATTTCTTGACCCTCCTCTCCAACCATCTATGAACTCAAACAAGGGTGTGAATGATGATTGGTGGGGATGTTACTTGTAGTGTTGCCAGTCTCCAAACCAAGACATGGCAGGAATTTATGGCGCTATGATTGTCTAGTACGACTTGGTGAGCTTTGTGAAAGACAAAAATATTGTGTAGTCTGAATCCGGCATGAAATGTTCGTGAGATAAGAATCTCTAACAAAGCCTTACTGGCCCAGTTACAAAATATCTTCAGATCAAATGTTATATTTCCTCTGTCATAGTCAAAGAAATCACACACATTATGAATGTAATGGCCTGTGCATCACCCCATCACACCAAGTGACAACATCGCCTGTTCTAAATTTGAAGTTGGGCAAATCAACTCTGGGTGACATCACTTCTCGTACAGTAACTTATGACTCAGAGGCCCACATGACAGCCAACTCTGACATCGAGGTGTGTTTAGGGAAATTCTTGTGGTTCCAGTGCGTACAAAAACACAGACATAAACAAGGGATGTGAAAATACATAACACTGCTTGTAACATGACAAAGTAACCTTCCTCTTTCAATGCCCAAACACTGCACTACAAACACAATAGCATCCTCACATCTCCTGCACATACACACACCCAGCAATTCATATACTTACGCATAATAATATATCAATGCAATGAACAGAACAGAGCAGTGCAGCCTTGCTTAGTAATGCCACCAAAAAGCTATACTGTATTTATGATTAGTGCACCTGAATTTACCCTAATGTTATCACAAAGCCCTGTCAAAGGAGTGCAAGAAAGCCATTAGAAACCAGATTTCTTTTCATTCATTAATCAGGGATTAAAAATGATGGGCACCTGTTGGCCCGGGGTAAGTAAAAAGCCACACTGTGCTCTTGTTTTGACACTTCCTCAAACAGGGTTGCTACTAGACCGATGAATCAGTCCCACAAAATGTTACATAAGCTACACAAGCTAATTGATTTGTACACATGGGCTTCATCACAATAAACACAATGCTATAGCAAAGAAAAGCTCTATGCTATAGCAAAGAAAACCTTGTGGTACATGAGGTGATCAGTACAGCCTTTCTTCACAAGAATGTCAGGCTGCAAACCTTTATGCCTAAAGTTTATGGTTTCTTTATCAAAGGGTCAGGTTTTCATTGTGCAGCCCACTGGATATGGCAGAGTTGTTTGCATTATAAAACTCATTGTGTTTATTTCAGTATATCTGATATGTTAAAAAAAAAAAAAAAAAGTTGGTAAAAATTGCCTTCAGGGCCATAAATGTCAATGCCGAAACCTAACCAACCGATTCCAGGTTGAACAGGAAATGCACCTGACAAGCGAAACCAAGTGAAAACAAGAAATGCTCGAACTACAGAGAAAACCCAGGCCTGCTGAAATGTGTGGGAACAGTTTTGAGTTCCTTTTCACTCACAGACGTAGCTCTGCAGAGATTAATGTGGGTAAGCACGTATCTCGATCTTCATAAATAATACTCTTAGTATACTGCGAGGATATAAGAGAATACTGTATGCATATGCACTAAACATTTCATGTCATCTGGAATGTCAACTGTAGCTAAGAATAATGTTGATGTAAGATGATGTTTTTTCCACCCTCAAATCAAGATTATTAAGCCTGGTTAATAATCACAATCACAATGTTTGTCATACTGATAAATGCTATCATTTTTGCCATAAGTGTGAAGCCTTGAGCTAGGAGTCTGGAGTGCACATGACAATCAATACTAAATTTAACAGGAAATGCCGCGAGCGACTCCACACAAGCAATTTTCTTTGCCAATATAAAAAGCCCTTAAAAGGTCCCGCACAAGCTCCACCTGTACATCTAAAATCTACTTCTGGAGACAAAAAAATATGAAGGCAACTGAATATCTTTGTATAAGTGTTTGATTGCTACTTATGTGCTACAACATGGGCTTAAAATTGGGCTTAAAATCGCACTATTACATATTTATTATTCCTAACAACATCAGTATGTGAATTGGATCAGACCCAACTCTCACTGAACCTGACCTGAAATATGTGGCATCTGGTTTGAGTTTGCTTCCTCTTACACATGTGACTATTTGGGTGTCTTCAGACTACAGGACTGACGGGTTGAGCAAAATAAATAAAGTAAGGGGGAAAAAAAATGTAAAAAGTCAACAAATAAACAAAAGCTGTCCACAACAGTATGTAGTGAAAAGAAACATCAATTTCCTGTCCTGTGTCTCAGTGCACAAACTTCTTTTTACTTCTTTTTTTCAAACGTTTTTTTTTACAAGGAAAGCGCTGCAACTGCTGAGTCAATGCAATCTTTTTAAAAACATGTCTTAAAATACACTTTTTAGACATGCTTTTATTTCTTTATTCTTGTCCTTTCTAATTTGTAATGTGTTGTTTGTCTTTTGTCTTATTTATATTATTTTTAATGCATTTTCCCTGGCTTGTGCTTCTGATTTTATCTGATCTCACATTTCTTGTTTTTAGTGTTGGGGTTACTGCCACTTTTCTCCACTGGTTTATTTTCTCGACTACTTTAAGGATTTCCCATATGGGTGGCAGTAAAAGGCTTTCTTAAATGAATTAATCTAAGACTCTAAATGTTCGTATCAAAACATCAGCAGCGAAAACATGTTGGCCTCTGAAAACAGCCAACTTACACTGCCATAAAAATAATGGCTTTTTAATCTTACAATAACATGATGTTATTGTAAGATTTCTTGTGGTTATTTGTTCTTCAAACACCATAATTGTTTTCATATACAGGTCAGGTTATAAAAACACTGACACTACAAGATGAAACGGCAATTTCTAGCAACAGATAAAGTCTGTGATAGTTTTCATTTGCATAATGAGACCCCCCCCCAGGTTCGCCTCCCTCCTCTAGTTAGCACTATTAGCCCATTAAGCTCTGTCTCTCCCCATTTCAGTCATTATTTTGTCTTTGTTGGTTTGATACTGCTGTTAGGCATGCTCTTATCCTTGTAAAATGCACTTTAAAGCTGGTAAAACAAAGAACTTGAATCATGATGAAACAGTGAAGTCCTGTCTTCTCAGTTTTTATCCTGATTTGCGCAGCAGATTACACACCCCCAAGCTGGGTCACAGCCCGCTGTACTGAACATGCTGATACTGTCCCAGTTTATGTGCAGCCAGATTGTCAATTCTGATTTGGATATAATTTCAGTCATATTGGATGAACAAATAAAGAACTGATTTTTTTGTATAACCGAACCATCATCTCCTGTGGTGCTGTTCATACACTCTCAGTGTATCCCACACAGGTTGGAAAACTACCACCATCCAAGTGCTGCCAAATTTTGGTTGTAGGCAGGTAATCCGCCAACATGTGGAGGGTTCTTATTCTAAAAATGCAGCTAGCTGGTGAAAACGTGATGAGCGAGCCACTGTGACTGTTTACAATGAACTTGCGTATCATTTTACATTAGGTCTACCCTCGACTAAAGGTCTTCCTAGTCGACTAGAAGGTGTTAGTTAAAGCCATTAACTGAGCACGTTTACATGCACACCATATTCCTGTATTATTCGGAATATCCTCAATATTCTGGTTGCGCATGAGTCATGTAAACACGCACCGAACCTGATTAAGGTCATATTCCAGTTGTGCCATGTAAACACCTTAATCAGAAAATGCCCCATACCAGAATAATCAGTTACGTCTGTAAATGCTCGATTCACAATGAATCCTGGGGCATCTTTGTTGCTATGGTTACTGCAAGCGGAGAGACCGACATGGCGCACAGCAAATAGCGACAGCTTCTTCTTCTGTATTTCCGGCAGACCAGACGCCTATACGCGTACTGCTGCCCCCCGCGGCTGAGTGTTGCATTACGTAAGAGAGTGGAATACGCCGAAACACGGGAATATGCAAAGTAACATGTAAACGGAATATTCCAGTTGCCGCAGTGCATATAAACACCTTATTCGGAATATTACCTTAACCGGAATATTGACCCGAACCGGAATATGGTGTGCATGTAAACGTAGTCACTGACTAGTCGAGGCGAGCCACCTGTTAACAACACTGATAAAAGCTGTATTGATTTTAAGTGTGTCAGAGCTAGGTTGAGTTTGCATGTCCCCTTCTTGAAGTCGTCCTTCACACTCACAAAATGATCCCATAATTTGGATTTCCTGCTTAACATAGTCTAATAACCGCAGGGTCCGGCCATGTAAACAATGTCCCTGTGTGACTGAGTGTCTCCACTTCCTGTGTCCGTCATTTCAAATTAAAGGCCCTCTAGCATTTCATCCACAGTCCTGCCACACTAGGCTTTGACCAAGTCTTGTTCACGACAAGGCGCAGCTCCTGAATGGAGTTTGAGTTTTTTTTCTCCCCTATAAAGAACCGACCAATGAAAACTCGGCCACCTCTTCTCAACAACTAAAGCTTGGTTAGCTATTAGGGGACAACCTCATTTTACATTTGATTCTAAAGAGAGGGTTTGTGAGATCACTTTGCTCTACACTTGGAGTAAAAAAAAAAAATGTTTGTCTCCTGCAGCTGTATTTATGAAAATCTGTGTCTGTGTGACTTTTTCCTGCCCTCCTTATCTTAACATGTTTTGTATATGCATTATGGCTGGACTGAAAATAGACTGTCAAATTCCAATCTTAATGCAACACTGACCACTTCAATTTTTGCACATCTAGAATAGCCACAAAAGTGTTCTGATGTGACTGAATTATATTTGTTTCATATTATATATGTTTATATTTGTTACAACTGCAGCCTCCATTTCATGCAAAAGAGGAAACTACCTGCACTTTCCTGTGTGCAGTACTCTAAAATACTCTGTACTGACCCGGCAGCTCTGATGCCTTGAGTCAACCCATTTCCCTTGACAGAGACTTTGTATAAACCAAGGGAACCAAAAATCAACACCAAGTGACCCAAAATAACTTCTGTTTGGGAGTCTCTAGGAAAGTGCCTGGCAAAGACAAACAATTGTTAACTGTGTCTCTCACTACCGCATTTATCCAAAGTGTCTCACAGGACCGTGAGAGTACAATTTTTGTATGGACTGCCACAGAGGGTAAAGGTTACTGGTCGACTTCACACCTATAGTGTGTTTGCTTTGGTTTGAATTAGTGGAACAGCTAATACTCTGTTGCATTTTTCATTTGGTGCAGTTTGGCTTCACACTGCAAAAAAAGCTATATGGGAGCTTTCAGCCAGCTCATTGGTCAGGTTCAGACAAACATCACAAGGTTGAAGAGTACAGCAAGGAAATGGGAATGTTTTTTTTCTGGAAGACAATTTGTGTAGTAAAATTCTGAAGTAGAATTACTAACACGTTTGGATAATACAGTGTCAAAGCTAGGGAGGACATGCCATCTGCAGCTTTGGCATTTATTTATTATGGCAATGACTGTTTGGGCCATATATCCAAAAAGGTAAAACATTTCTTTTTGCTCCACACTGACCCTTGATTCATTTTGCAACATTTGTCCTCAGGAACCAACTTTGTCTGGCCTGCAAGGTTTGCACCAAAACATTAACTAAATCAGCCTTTCAAACATCATAGGCCCATGTCATCAAACAGCAGATGGCATTTTTTAAAAAGGTCAACAGAATGACAGTCTGAGTCAAACACATCATAATGTTGCTGAAATCAATGATATTTCAATGTTGCTCAAACAAATAAGCCTCATGTCCTTTGATCCGCAGAAGAAAAACACATTCAACCCAATTAAGTTTCAGAAGTAGCCTGTAAGTGAACCATCTTGATACCTTTTCCTCTCTGCCCAGGTTTCAGTTTCACTTCTATAACACGCAGAGTGTTATAGAAGGTACAGAAGGTAACTTTTACCAGCAAATTTTACCAGCATTTGGCACTTGACAGGTTTTAATATCTGAACATACCCACAACACAGTTTTAGTCCTGAATGGGTCAATTTGTAGCACAGGGCACAAACACTGCCAGGGTGAGTGATTTAACTCCCAATAAAGACGTATGCACTCACAGAACTATAAAACACACTGGATAACAGCGGTCACCAAGCGGCATATGTTCAAACCCCACCCAGTTAAACCCATTAACAGCAGGTCCTCATTTAAAAAAAAAAGAAAAGAAAAGAAACACCACCCTGCCACCCACAACAAAAACATCTCTGTCGGCCTGGGCTTTTCATATCCATTTTTAAAAGCCCTCTGCGTTTTTGACTGGCCACAAAAACAGCCTTTCAAATTGGGTTAGGGGAGCTGAGTCTCCCTCAGGCTCCGTTTGCTGGAGCAAATGTGACAACAGGGCGTGTGGGGGGTTGAGCTCAGCTTGAGGGAGGGTTGGCCGAGTTTTGCCCTAATATGGACACAGGC
>OMLB01036453.1:22672-32793 GCA_900302555.1 Myripristis jacobus | reverse complement strand
GAGGCTCTGCTCATGAGCCTGATATTCATTTTCTCTAATCTGCCTTTTCTGCCTCCATCCCTGCTGCTTCTTGCCAGCTCGTCCACCTCCGAGTCTGGAGGAAGGGCCCTCTGCATCGACTTGGACAAGGCCTCAACTGAGGTGTCTGTCTCTGGGCTGAAATACATTATGTAACATGTCCCCTCCCTGGTATGAAATCCCCAGTGAGATATGAATGTCCTCTCCATTTCCCGTCTTATTTTGAAAGAAATGCAGAGAGAAACATTGTGAAAGGCGCTGTTTTGGACCAGTCTGTAATAGAAAACAGACTTTTTACATGTCTGGAATGTTTTTCTTGGTGAATCTGCTGATAACCGGATCTGATATTTTACTTAAAGTGATATGGATGCCTATATTGTATTTTGTGTCCCGAGGCGGTCTTGACATTCAGTGTTTGGATAGGAAATTACAAAATAGAGTCATATTATTTCATGGTGTATTCTTATAGGTGGTGGAAGAATGAGCCACGGCGAAAGCTTGCATATCAGGCACTTTCAGTTAAAGAAATACTTTTGCTGTTTGTGATTTTTTGAAAAAGATAAGCAAGCTGGTTATTGAGGGGATATTGTTTTGTTCCTTTTTTTTTAACATCTCTCTTTGCCCACGGTAGATGCTGAGCTAACTTTTGTATTCTGACACATTAATATCAAGACATCTGCTTCCCAGGTGTTACCGCCTCTCTCAGACCCAAATGTCCGACATCAAAGCCGATACAGAATCAATTACAAAATGGTGGAACAGAGTCCGCGTAACAGTTTAAATCAATTAGTTGGCTGCGTCTGCTGTCGTACTACATTTAAATGCATCCCCGTGATGAAAAATCAAGTTATGTAGTTTGATTTTAATGCATTCAAGCATAGCTCAGATTGAAGAATCATTTGTTTTAATTAAAAAAACATTACAGGCGTCGTTTGAAGACATCAATTTTTATTGCCGCGTTATTGGTGATCAAATCATTCATCACCGCTGGATCATTGCTGATAACTTCCATGATGATTCCATGTTTCCCCAGTTTTCCCTTTAACATTTGATTTGTGTATGTGTTGTTTTGATCGTGTCTCTGATTAAATACTTGTTGTAATAATTCCTAATGGAACAACCACGCGTATCCCATATATCACCTCCCCGGAGCGGGACTGTTGCCAGGAGGGACGCCACTGTTGACACATGACTTCCTTTATTGTCTGTGGATGCTTGCTAAGACAAAGACAAGAGGCCACAACCTGATGGTAAACAAGTAGGTCTTCAGCTGTTTCTTTTGAAGCAGACGTGTTTGTCAAGCGTAAACGGCTTTGAAACTGCAAACCTGACAAACGACTCCGACAAACTGTGCCGTGTTTCCGCTTGGGATGAGTAATGTGAGGAGTTCTGCGGTCAAGGCTTGCGGTTACGATCATCGACGTTTTATTGCATAACACTGTTACCTGAACACGCTGAACTAATTGCAGTGTCGGGCTGCCAAGGTGAAGGAAGGGCCAGAAACAGAATATCGTCATCTGATACGCCCTGCTTTTAAATCCTATTGCTCTGCTTGTCTAATCGTGTCAAGAAATGAGTCCTCAGAACGGTTTAACCATAGGGATTACTTGAGCTCCCCCAACTTTATGTTTAAGTCACGAGAATAGCCGAATCTTTGGATTTGATGGCATAATTAGCAGATGAAGTGTGATGCTAACACAACATGGGCCAGACCTCACAAAGGCTGCCATTGTGTGATTACATGATTGTAAATTTCCGCTTCTCCTTAGTCACGCCATGGCGTTTACCCATGAACAAGACTGACATCTTCATCAACCCGGAGGATGAATGGGGCTCTGTCTGTAGCCATTTGCAGCTCTGATGGCAACAGCCTCTCTATGTATCTCCATTAGAAAGACACAAGGTAACCAGAATGCCAGTAGAATAAATCGAGTACCAAATACTTCCATCCTCTCCCCTCTTTATCCTGAGGAAAATAGCTGGTTGTAATCATGAGACTGTTCTGATTGGTCAACGCACATCGTCTCTCCAAACAGGCCATTAGGTTAAAAGCTTGACCCATAAGCCCATAATAAACATAGGGAGATTACTGTAATCTGTTTTCCAGTAAGTTTATAGCCTTATAGCGACCATTTTCAAATGCTATAAAGTGATTTTCACCATTAGTGCATGTGTCCAAAGACTTACTGCAGTTCCCATAGTTTCTGCAACAGGGCTGTGATCAAGAGGGACTCGGGGAAATTAATGTCTCCTATCATGCTGTGTTGTGACTGACACGCATGGCTCATTATTGACGCTTTGCAAGTTTTTCAAGAAACGATCTCCCACTGTTCCCCGTCAGGCTTGAATAATTTGAGGCAAGGGCAACTTTTGTATCAGAGCGAATGAGGTGACCCCAACTCTCCTTTAAGCACTTATCTCCTCTGCCAGTTCTGCTTCACTCGCTCGTTTGAAATGATAATTACTCTTTACTGGCATGGCGAGGCTGAGCCGTGTGTACACTAATGTAAAAGGGATTTGAATATTTCTTACAGCCTATTCTTTCACGACAGAACATATAGGATCACTGCTTAAATTGATGTCGCATTATGCTTGTTTTTTTTCTCTTCATTTTAACACTGTATACGGCTTGTTGGGAAAAACAATCCAGCTGATGAAAGATGACAGAATATGACAGGGGAATGTAAAACTTGACTTCATCATTGGGTTTTTAATAAATACCTTTGAGTGGCAGACATGGACACAACTGGATCATGGTAGTTTACTAGTTAACACATCTCTGTCCAGTAGCTTAGGTTGCTCCTAAGCCAATTAGGGTACATCCTGCATCCCTCCCAGTTACTCATTAACATCTGAAAAAGAAGCTTTACAAAGAGGTGGATTAGTCCAAAAAAAAAAAACAAAAAAAAACATTGACTAGTGAAACTACCTGTCTCCATGAGCTCTAGAGCACAAGGCTTGCTCAAAGTGATGATGTGTTAGTTCTGTGGAATCAAGTATATCTGCCTTAATGATATTTTCGACATTTCTTTAAAGCACCGATATACTCTGTGATGTGCTGCAAAAGAACTTTGATCTATATCTGTGCTTCCCAAAGGGCATCGAGAGCCACCAGCGACTAATTTTTGGGTCGTGACAAGTGACTGGGTCGTGACCTGAATTATCATCGGTGACATCAGTTTGGTAGTAGGTCAGCAGCTGAGTGTAGTAGGAAAGCTGTAAAGCATTTAACCATCTTGGGGAGTTTTTTTCCCTCCTTTCCATTTATATATAAATGATTACTCTTGAGCAAAATCCTAACATGTTTTTCATCGGTTGACTTAAAGGCCCCGTCATCATGTATTCGAATGAATAATAAGAGACATACCGCAGCAGGATTACAGCCAGTGATCAATGGACGGATGAACCTATGAATAATTAATAATGCGGGAGATTTCAGCACCCTCATATTATCACTCTGGGATATCACACCTGCGAATCAATCATGCAATAAATGCTGAACTATTGGGTTCAGTTCTTAGTCTGTTTATTGTATTATTTTATTCCATTGATTATATTACTATATCATCCAAGCTCAGGATAACTTACTGTAGTTGTTCAGTAAATGATGCCTTCTATAAGCCAGGATGTATTTTTCTGATTAAATTTTTTTTTTTTTTTATGATTTCATGCTTTTGTGCTTTTTGGACATACAATCCATTCCTTTTGCAGAACCCTTTTTGCTGCTTTTTCCTGTCACCTTTTTTTCATGTTGTCCCAGTCCCAGTCATTGTAAGCCACATATACGAGGCAGGTGAACTGATGAAGCGTGTGGCACGGCGAGGCGCTCTAGTAATAGAAGTGCTGTTGTTTCAGCCGCCTACTGTCATTAAAAGAAACATGTTCATAGAGGAAATGGTGAGGGAAATGTTAAATCAATGGCTTCTGCTTAGCATTCAGGGCCACGTTTTTGTGGCACATACACAAACTTGTCCTCTTTCCGAGGCGTTTTGCTTCAGGCGTCAGTATCCCAAATCTTTAGTGGCCAGCTGTTCTGTATTATAGACCCAAGTTTTGGTGTATGTGTAAAAGTTTTTTCTTTTTTTTTTTTAAATCCTGGGCTGAAACCTGGTCTGCTGTCTTCTGACACAGAGATTTGGCTAGCTTTGGAGCCAAGAGAACAGTACTACCTTTAGGGTAACACTGGTGTGTGTGTGTGTGTGTGTGTGTGTGCGTGTTTCTGTGTTTCCCTCCTAGCTTCTGTAAGGGAGAAAAAAATAAAAATGAATGCAGCTTTTATTCCTTCCACTATGACACATATCCTATTTCTTTTATTTCTGTAGACAGTTTTGAGGTTTTCTTTCAAACATTTACAGTTTAATCAGCGTTTCAGTGTCAGTTTCATGGGCACTCCCTTCAAGAAGCATGGTATCATATATGACCACACAAACCGATATCGATGGACAGATCTTATTCCAGGGTGTGTATTGTGTTCAGCTTGTTATGAGTCATGAAATGATCTGTATAATGAAAACTACTGGAAGGGTAGTGTGAAAGGATATCCTGCTGATTGTTTTCTGATAGACATATTATTATAACCCTGGCATAAGCAGTTGTACATTGCTAAGAAAGCAATAAGCCGTGTTAACACTGCTTTACATACACACTCAAGCCTAAGCATATCTTTGAAGCTTCCTCTCACTAAGTTCCAGTGACTTGTTAACTTCTTGTTCACACCCACTGGAAGCTGCCTTTTTTTCTGTTTTGAAATGAGGACATTGTCGCTTGGAGATCAAGGTGGATGGGGAGTAATGTTCTCTATATTGCTGTTCGCTACCCTACCTTGCAATATGAATGATGTCGTCACTGTGCTCCACTTTTCTTCATCTTGCTGTAATAGTTTTATCACCCAGCTCCCTCCTCCACCGTGCTGATTCATGCTTTGACGTTGTGTGATCTCGTCAGGTCACTAGGATGATGAATTTACTATGAGCTCTGCCAGCATAGGAAACACATGGTGCTGCCATGGCTGCTGCAAGGGGTTCACAGTTTATTTTTAACCCAGCCGTGAATCACTTAGGAGTCTGTATTCTTGGTGCCACGAGCAGTATGCTCTGCTGAAACCCTCCACTTTACTCCCCCTGTCCCATTCCCAGGGGGCAGGAGAGGAACCAATGGCATTAACACAAAATACTGTACATAATGCTGAACCTTTCATAGATTTTATGGGAACAGCCGTGCTCTACCACCCTGCCATCCCAGACTTGAACAAATCATGTGCTCATCAGGCAGTGGGGAGATGGTACACGTCCTGACCATGTCAACCACCTACATTCAAAAAGATTAGTCTTAGTTGGCAATACTAAAATAAGCACATCTTTCTTCATTCCTGAAATATAGTTTTTGTTGTTGTTGTTGTTTTTGCTCCAATATGAAGCCTGCATCTGACAATGGCATCTATAGCCCAGCCACAGCATTATTCCCTGCGACCTCCTGTCCCATCCAGTTTGCTAGTACATCTTTTGTCAACACAACGTGTATCATATATGCATACCAGATAAGTAAAACTATTCATTTGGAATTTTGTCTTGACATAAAATTGTCAAATGAATTGTGATAACCATTAAAGCTTTACTTCATAGTCCCTGTGAGCTTATTTCTGTTGGTGTACGTTTCATCATTTCCCCTCTCTGCAGCTTTTGATGTATGATGTGCCAATTTATCCTTATGGGATTTTGCAGGAAATTGAACACAAGAGCTCCCCATGTGGAACAAGTGAAAGGACAGACAGATAAATGACTTTATGTTTGTATTGGGGAAAAAACATGTACCGGCATTACAGGTTCTCTTAGTAACATGTTAAAGAAAAAACATCTTTGATTGTAGGAGAAACATTGTGCTTTACGTCCCTATCGGTTTGAACCTATCAAGCACTGCCTATGCCTGAGATGAGTGAGCAGACTGCTTTGAATGTGAATTATAATGACGGACACAGCGTGAGTCTCTGCCTTCTCGATCACCTACTGTGGCCTTTTCTGCCCAATACAATGGCTTCATGAATCCTGCTGGATAGTAATCTAGACCGCAAGAGCCCTGGTTGTCAGACACAGAAAAAATAAAC
This sequence comes from Myripristis jacobus, assembly GCA_900302555.1. Taxonomy (NCBI): domain Eukaryota; kingdom Metazoa; phylum Chordata; class Actinopteri; order Holocentriformes; family Holocentridae; genus Myripristis; species Myripristis jacobus. The sequence continues at coordinate 26,675 of OMLB01036453.1, read as the reverse complement.
ATTCTCAGTAAGCTGTGCTGCAAGACAGTTATCGGACCCTATAAAAACAATTCAACCTCTCTATGTATGTCTTATATTTGTTCTCGGGGGTAGTTATTGAATAGTTGTGATACAGCCTTTCTGAGATGCCTTTAACCTGGCAGAGGTCTGAGGGCCCGAAGTAACAGTCTCAGTTTTGATTGCAGCCACTCAATTAAATGCAAATGCTTTTATAGTTCTCTTTTGCTTTGGACTGTGATGGACTCATGATTTTATTAATGGATTGGATGGTGGCCTAATCTAGCCTTATGTCCAGCTCTGTGATAGGGCCTCCATCGCAGGGTCCTGCCTGGCAGCTGATTATCTCCGTGAGTGCCTCAGTCCATGCCAAAGTCTAAATGAGAGACAAGTCACTTTGCAGAGATGAATTATCGGGAGCTGGTCGGCGAGCACAAAGCCCATTCGCTTGTGGGGAGTTAGCCAAATGGTTAGCATTCAGCCTGTTCCCCCTCGTGTGAACTTGCCATGACCTGCCTAAGTGTAGCCTCTAATGTGTCTGTCACCCCTTTTCTCTGTCTCAACAGATGCAGGTATTAATAGGGAGCCTCAAGGGAGGTTCAAAAGGTTAATAAAGCTGTACCCTGAAGCAATATGGCACCAGATTTGCCCTCCATAGATACAAGGGCCAGCAGACCCTCTCCTAGATGAGCAGATGGGTGCTGTGGCACTGGGCATAAAGGGTCGCTTGTGCTATAACAGCTTCACTTGAATAGAAGTGCCTGGGTCGGCGTCTGCAACATTGTAGTAGGAGCAGACAAATAAATGCCGTGGACATGAAGCTTTTCACACGTCGATAAAGGATCGCCTCTATTAAAATGGCTATTTTCTAATACTGTCTAATATGATTAAAATCTATATCAATCGCTCTTTTTTTATCAAGAGCCATGATGCATTGTTTTCCAGGATAAATTGGGACACTTCATGATTCAGAGGACTAAAGTACATGTAGTTGTGTCATGGCACACTGATTCAGCCTCATGACTGATGTTATAGTACCATCCCTTTAACACCGTTAAGCATCATTATCAACCAAAAATATCTCATGGATATAAAAGACAAGAGACCCTAAGGTATAATCGCCACTCACTTGCCCGTCGCCCTGCTTGCTAAGTTTGAACAAATCGCCCCCTGACATGTATATAGTTGTTCTCCTCATCCTCGTCAGGTGTTGCCCCCGTAATACAAACACAGTAGACATCGCACCCGTGAGTCAGCCTGTATTTTGGATTCCCCAGATACCTGATGTTTCCCATGCTGCTTCAAGGCCCTTTTCATATTGGCATGCCTCTCATTTATTATTGAGCACACCAACTTCCTTTTTGCTTCAAAGTCTAATGCTGCAGTATAGAGGCAACAGAGAGGTTGAGTTCAAAGAGAGACCTGGGGATTTGTCTTTGTTAAATGTAACTAAAGACGCAAAGCTTGTCTTGAGCATGTTGGTATTGAAACTAATTTTACTCCCTTGATGGTGGCAAGGTGAGTCATGTTTCCGCATACGTGTGTATGATTTGGTGTGGACTAGATTTGTGGACATTCAGCCGGTAGCCTACTAGATCCAAAGTCTTAATTTGTGTAAAGACACCCGGGCGATATGGACAAACTATCATATCTTTGACTGAATCCCTCAATCAATATTGTGACTCTATTGCCGGGATGATTAGTGATGCTTTCCAAAGATATTTACACAGAAGAGATGTTTGATTAACAGTCATTACTAATGTGGATATGAAGACCCTTTACTGTAATACAGCCTTGACAACCAGGAAAAGACATTACTCATGCCATCTGGTGATATTTTGATACCCAGTAGAGCACATCTATATTCCCTTTCATACATTGAGTGTTTTGGCTGGTCTTTGGTCTAGTTTTCTTTTAAGTCATACCCCTCTCTCTTTAGGCTGCATGATCATACCCACCACTAGAATTTATTTAGGCACTGAGAAGACGAGCGCGAGCGTGGAGATGCATCTTTGGGCAGTGTTGCCTCACAGCGTTGCCCAAAAAGTTGCCTAATTTATCGCAGCCGCAGGAGATGCTCCTACCAGCAGCCCTCTCTTTTCATTAAATTTTAAGGAAGTCAGGAGTTACATAAGGATTTGCCCTGTGAACACACAGACCTGGGGTGTGTGATGCATGCAGGGCTGCCAGGCAGGTTGTTGCAGTCCCAGTGGGCATGAGAGGGACCAGCAGGGGAAGAGGCAGGAAGTTACAGGATCACGGATGGATGTTTTCAGCCTCCAGCGTCTCGGTTAGCTTCACTGGAACAGTAGGGACCAAAGCAGGCTGGTATTGACCTGCTGGGTGAGACGGACTTATTGGTTCACTGCTCGAAACCCCAGCGAGGAACGGAGACAAGTCTGTGACAGTGAGACAGATGCAGAGATGAAGACAGTGACAGGGCAAGCAAAAAGGAGGTGGCCAATGTTTTATTCAGTAAAACTAGTTCGATCTGTGTTGTACGGTGGCCCGGGGAGCTCAGTGCGGTGTGGCTGAAGAAAACACATGCAAATGAACAAAGCACAAGCAAATTAAGAAAGCATCTTCATCAATGTGACAACACGTGCACAGCATCGTGAAAAACACACCGCAGTTACAACAAACGACAACGGAAGTGTTTCCAGAGGACACTAAAATGTGATGAACATGTGTGGTTACTGTAAACAGGGAAACACTGAAACACTGAAAATGTGATTTCAGTTGAAGAAATCTAAATTTAACACTACCAACACATTACCAACTACACAGCTAGTTGGTAGTTTAGCCTGCTAGTGGTTATAGCCGACCCTATGTTGGCTATTAATATCAGTCTTATTAAATCAAAAATGCATTTCAGTGTTTGTAAACAAATTTTGGCAGTCAGTGCTTACAGTAGCCAGGTGTGTTTATCACACCTCTGGAAACACTTGCGTTGTCGATTGCTATAATTGCGACATGTTTTCTAAATACTGCACACGAGTTGTCAAACTGACGATGTTTTCTCAGTTTGCTTGTGTCTTGTCTATTTGCATGTGTCTTCAAAGGCCCTGTTCCCACCTGGTATTAACACACATCCTGAGAAATGTGATCACAAGCTGGCACCTTGAAGCACAGGTGAAAACAGCAGCAGTGTGTCCACGATGTGTTCTCAGTGATCGGATCTCAGGGCGGATCCAGAAGTGACCTGGGACGCTTTTATCCACATCGCATTTGAAGTGTAAACAGACATGCGTCCCAGGATGCATTGAAGGACTGCCCACTCACCTGACGTCCTCTGTCTTAAGCTCTGGTCCAGCCCAGCACCCCCGACACCGGCCAGACGGTCACTTTTCCTTTGCAAAAAATATCTTAGCTGACTCTGCAAGCAGCTGAACTGTCAGATTGGTTGGTTAAAGGCAAACTGAAGTGCGGGTCGACTGTAAAGCAGCTGGTTAATGAATAAAAACTCCCCTTAATAAGCTTAATCAGCTCCCCTAAAAACATGATTCAAGAAATTTTGGGGGGTCTCTAAAATATTTATTGACAATATGCAGGGTTTTTTCCTCCATATAAAATTCAGAGGCAGGGGTCGTTCTTAAATTTCGTGCCCTGGCGTGATTAAACACATTCTTTCTAAACCTAGATGTAATAGAGTTACCATAGGAATACTACAGAAATATTACAGGCGGCAGTGTGAATGTGTGCGTTGTCGTTACTACAGGAATACCACAGAAATATTACAGGCTGGTTTATCCACCCAAGAGGAGAACCCGATCCTCTCAAACCCTCTGGCATAATTCAATAATCCGAGTCAGAAAACGACTGAAAGCTGACCACTTGTGTTGGTATCACCAAAGACACATTTTAGTGTCAGGTGGGACGAGAGCCTGCGTTGCAGTGCGTTGAGCTCTCAGGGCCACCATAGTGTTGGCATGGCAAAGGTTAGACCTGTGACCTTAGATGACCCTGAAGTCTGCCTGTGAGCCAGTCATTATGCAAGCCAACCAAC
>OMLB01036453.1:7961-22421 GCA_900302555.1 Myripristis jacobus | reverse complement strand
ACGGGGGTGGGGGGTGCATTCGGTATCCAGGTTGATTACATGTTAAAAATAGCACTTCTCAGCAGGAGCCCGCACTCATCAGACGACCAGGGACGATTGACTCCCCGGGTTGTCTTGCGCTGTCGTTGGTTTTATTAGCGATCGTAAATATTTGAATGAGCTCCTCGTGGGAGCTGGTGCAGTGACGCAAGCTCTCAACCCGGAGATGCCATGTGCTGCTCCACTGTTTACTTTCTAAACGTCATTACCTGTGTGGGAGCTTTGTGGAGATATCCAGTCAGGACGGTCAGGAGGAGTGGGCTCTGTTATATGTCAGGAACAGGCTCTGTTGCGTTCAGCAAGGTCGAGTCTCTGTACTTTGTCTGGATATGGATAAGACTGAAATGAGATCTTACATTCCCCTTTGAGACACCCTGCCAATTCTTTCACCTGCAAAGCTGTTTCAAGTATATAATGTGGTGTTTACTTGTTCCTTAATATATGGCAGTGTGGGCTATACCAGGATTTTCCACTCAAGCTATTTTAAATTGTTTATGGTGTTTGGAAGACTTGTACAGCAGTGTTGATATACTGTATTTATGGAGCTGGACCAGATGGGAATACTATCTATTTAAAGTTGTTTTTTCCCAAGAAACCTGACCTTTTATTAAATTAAAAAAAAAAAAAAGAAAAAAGTTTGAGCTAAGCATATATCTACATAACTGGCACCTTTTCTGCAGGCTGACACTGAAACCAACAAACCTCAGGCAGCAGATGTGTTTAGTGTGCGCCTTTTAGACAAATTATAGAGCTGTCTCAGGAGTTGCTGGTGTCTTTCATTTGCTTCCCCATGTCTCCGCAAAATAGACCCAAGCTCCCATGTCATCATCTTGGTGATCTCCGACTGAGTGTCGATGACAGCCTAATTGAATGCAGAGATACAAAATTATCTGGCTTTTTATCTCCCAGAGAAACTTTGCGGCCTGTAGTACAGAGAGCAAATTGGATACTCACGCGGCTCCGGATTAAAACTTGAAAAAAGAAAAAAACCCTCGCTGCCCTGTTATGTGATGTGTTTTTTCATGTCTGCTGGTTGATGGTCTGAACGGTCCAATTAGTGGAGACTTTCTTGGCGCGGCGGTGAAAGGCCAAGCAGTAGAAACATAAATATTTGTTTTTGTCACCATGTTAGCTGAAGCCATCAGAGTGCGATGGAGCTAAAAATGTACGTCTTGGGAGAAAGACGTTTTTTTTTTGTGCTGATTCTCATTTGTTTTCATCCAAGAAGCCAATAAACACCCAAACTTTTAACCTCAACCCTTTCTTTGAAGTAAAATCCATTTCTATTACTCCGCATTTGTATCCGTTGATTGCCATCAGAAAGTTGGATGTCGAGCTGTTATTCTAGCTTGTGTTGCATCTTTTTTTATGGTCTTGGAACAAGCACAAAGGAGTGATTTTTCTTCTTCTCTCTCCACAGATGCAGAATGACTTTCGCTGTTAGTAAATGGCTGCTGGTTTGGGCTTAGCGAGCATCCATCGACGAGCAGTATGAGCGGATGAAAGCAACCGGCCTTTAATCCAGAAAGGATCCCTCTTCCCTGTTTTAAGAGTCTACTAACAGTGTGTAAGGACTACTGGGAGTACAAGAATCAGTCAAGGGCACTTTCACTCCCCCTCTGCCCGCAGGACGATGGGAGTGAGAAAATAAGCACTGTGGATTGAAGAGGAGCTTAATGAATGCCAAGGAATCCTGAACCAGTGTGTGTTTGTGTGTGTCTGTGTGACCGGATAGAGCAACCATGTGGACATTAGCTACAACTGTCCACTGTCTCCTGGCGGCCGCGCTGCTGTCGGCCAGCCGCATCCAATCAGCGATGGTCGCCGAGGACGATGTCACGCCACGCATCAGTTTCCCGTACAGTAAGTTGCAATAACTCCCTTGCGTGTTGTTGATTGTTGTTGCCAGTGTACTGCAAAAAAAAACATATGTCCCACCCACATGTTGTTATAATTATTCAAGAAATATTTCCACATAAAAACACATAGATACCACAGATGTTGACATGGGAGCAGAGAATTAAAACAAACACAGCTGTACAAGTATACAGCGATGCAGGCCTGACAACTGCATATCCACAAGGACACACACACACACACACACACGCTAAGAGTACAACACAAGTGCCTGCAGGTTCACATGCACTCACGCCAACTTGCCGACACTCACGGTGCAAGCACAACTTCTCATAAATTCGTGCAATTATAATTTTGTCCCCTTGGGGTCTTTTTAAGAGATTAGCTGTCTAGAATTGCTGTTTTGCTGCCAGCCGGTGAGATGTGCCGCGGCGACATCACTTTGCACAAACTTTACCTCGTGGTTTTGTTCTGTCTCTCAGCCTGTTTGATAGCACGCGGGGTGATGTGAGGGTGACGGCAACACGTGACTACCGACAGGGTTATCAGATGAAAGGCGATACAGTGCACCAGCTCAGGGCTTGCTGTCCTGTGATATATTTGGTAAATTCAGACAAAACGGCAAGCAGTGACTGGTTTCATACCCTGAAACGCACACCTGCCTTTTACTACTAATCGACTGTCTCATAATGCTCAGCTGAGTGCAACAATTTGTCTGACAAGTAAAGTCATATCTCTCCTGTCGTGCTTCAAACCACAGGATCACGACTATTAAAGTTCCAGGCTGCGGTTTACTACAAGTAGACAGCTACAAGCACCTTAGAAGAGTCAATAGCCTCTAAACTGAGCCTTTGAAAGAACTGAGGCATATTCAGAGAAACATGATGACCCACTTTTATCTCGCTTTTATTGAATCAATTCTGCATTTTTTTTTTCTCATGCCGTGGTTTGGAAACCTGTCCCTGAAAAGCAAAAATTCCCTTTACTTATTTAGTCATTTAGTTATTTACTTCTCACAGTCACAGAGTAAGGTCAGCTCAGTTATTGCACAGTGAATTCCAGCTTCCCTCTTTTGGATGGCGGCTCTGGACCCCCAAAATGAAGCTTTAGAAAAGCTTTTGTACCAGGAGCTATTGCACTGCTGAACAAGGTGGCATGGGAAACTAGAGTTAAGCGCTGCAATGTGCACTTTGAAGCCAGTGTGGGTAGAGGCATTTTTTTTTTTTAATGAATTTTAGTATATTGTTTGTGCCTCCTGCCTGCAAAACAAATTTGCCCTTGGTTACTAATAAGACACCTTGAACCCTGGCAGACTCACAGCTTGGACCGACGACCTCTTTGCACCTGACTCCATCAGTGAATGTAATTATTCCATGCACACTGCAGCACTCCTCATTATGATAACTGTGGATTAAGCCGTGATAATTTAAAAACATGGCAGTGATTTCCGCTACTTGTTTATATGGGACAGGCTAACAGCTTTTAGGTAATTGATTGATGCATTATGGGAGTTCGATAAATGAGAAGAAAATTGAGAAAACTGAGGCCGCCGTTTTGGATGTGGCTTAGCGGAAAAAATGATGAATTATTGCAGCGTTGGTGTATTCATACAGGGTTATGCAGTTAGTTTATGCTTTATGCAAATGTGGTCTTATAGTGCAAAAGTGCCCATTGTAGACAACCGAAGTATAGGTGTATAGGGGGTTTGACAGTCCTTGTAATCACTACCTGTCTGAATATGAAGGTCCCCTGTCTGAAAAATGCCTGAGGTTCATTTTCCTAACCTCAGCCAACACGGTGCGCTCCATACTTGTGTTTACATGCTCCATCACCACAGTGGCATTACTCATACACCCAAAGAATAACCTCTTCAACCCTTCATCTTGTTTTTCAGAACAGAACAAAGTCAACTGCAAATAGGTGTTTTGCTAAAACACCATGTTAACATATAGTGCCAGTAACATGTTTTTTTTTTCCTGTAGTCATGGATTTTAAAAATTCAAAAGTTCACGCACTCTCTTTATCTCTGTGTACTGCTGGTGCTGCACTGTACCATTAAAACTGGGTTATCTCACAATTTCAACCAACATTCATACTCTAAAGTTCACGTATTTAACCTCCCATCACCAGTTAATTTTGGGAGTTTGTTTTCAGCTAGAGGAGTCAGGCAGTCATGTGAGAGAGCACATCCTTTGTCATTTTTAGCAGTGACACTGATTGTAACCTCTTCATTCCAGTCTAAGGGAACAGCTTTGTATAAATAGGATCTGCAGCATCACTTACTTGTTATGTGTATCATATGTAAATCGAGCTTAATTCAATGGCAGGCCACTGATACGCAACATGTAAATTGGGGGACCCCTGTAGAACCTCCACGTTCGTTTGTAAAGACCCCAAGAAAAGGGGGACCCGGGCTATTATCTAAAGAGCACCCTTCCTTCACTGTGGCCCTTTTCCTTGAAAGGCGTCCCCTTTCCCTTTTCTCTTACTTCTCCGCTCTCTCTCCCTCCCTCTCTTCTAATGAGCAGGCTAATCTCCCATGTTTAGTGAGGTGAGGTTTGGTGGGTGCTGTAGAGGGAGAGCTCGTCTGTTTTTCACTCTCTTGTGCAGAGAGGCAGCCCAAAAGATCATGGGACCGTAAGCAGAGAGCAAACCGTTTGGCGTACTGTACGTATTCCTGTTAATGGCTCAGATAATCAGTATAAAAAAAACCTGCTACCCATTTCACGGCAGCCAGGTTATCTCTAAAAATTCACTTTGAGCACTTATGAAGGAGTTAAGCTGTGCAGATGAGATCAATGCACATAATTAAGAAAGTTAAGGTGCTTTCCATGTCTGATGACTTTTAGATTTGACTCGTTCATGAACTTTACCCATGTCACCCTTTTTTTAATAATAACAGTCCTTTATTTATAAAGCATTTTTCAAAACCAAGTGCTTCATAGAGAAGAAGGAAATAGTTGTAAAAATGACCAAAAGTAAGAATTAAAACTAATAATGTAAAAGTGAAATTAACAATAAAACAAACAAAATTTAAAAAGTTTGAAGGTTTTTTTTTTCTGTGTCCATTTACTTTTTATGATAAACTAATTTCTTAATTAATTTGTTGTGATTAACATATTGAAAATACCCGGCATTTCATGGTATTCAGCTTTTAACATCATCTTTTGCCCATATGGTGTGTTTGTCTTTTAGTCAGTATGAGTGAGAGAGGGGAACATTTTGTTTTTCATGGTGTCCTAATAGTTTTTGAGGGACACACAGCACAGTTTTTGTTCATTTCCAATAATTATGCACATTTTTGTCCCCCCCACCAAACTAAAATCAGAAATAAATAAATAAGAAATAAACGTAGAGTTGTATTTAGAGTAGAGTAGTAGAGCAGGGTAGTAGTAGTAGTTGTACAAGTAGTATGTAGCGTAGCATTATGCTCGGTTGTGTTGATATTGAAACTTAAATTTCAACGTCCTATTTTGATCTGCTTTCCCATAATAATGTAATATGCCGTCCCATACAGAGTAACAGGTTACTTGGAAGACTCACACGTCTTGAGCCAGATTTCAGATCAGTGGCATTACAAGTTGGTGATGGAGCCACATTGTTGCACCAGTCAGACGACTTGTTACATTTATTTATCATCTATCCGATCGTCATATTTATTTATTTTTCTGAAAAACATGTTCAGGAAGGAAGACTCTCAGTGTTATCGCTTTCACACAAGCTGTTAGTGGCTGAAAAAACAAATCCAAATGCCCCCTCTAGCAAGACAGCTAAACTGCTAAGCATGCTGTGTATGTCCAGCGTACACAGTGTCCGTTCCCATTTACGTTTGGTCTACGTTCAGCGGATATTGTGCGCTTTCTCTCATGCATGCTAATCCAATGACCTTGGCAGTGTGTGGATTGCGGCGCAGAAAGAGAGTGAGGGAGGGAGCGAGGGGGCGTCAGGCCAAATACTCGTGAGGTTTTAGACATGCTCCGATGCTCACCCAAAACCCGGCAAGGACACGCCCACTGATCCTGAAAGAGAAGCAGTCTGTGGCTTCCTGCAGAGGTGGCATTCACAAGTGCCTGCATATAGCGTCACAACAGCCGCAACAATGGAGCATAATTACAGCACATCAACTCTGTCCAGTTCAGACATTTTAATGGCTTCATCACCTCCACGCTCCAGGGAGTGTACAGAAAAGTCTAGTCCACACAGATTTTGATAAAGCAGAGGTGATGTGGAGAAATGCGCAAGCAGCAAGAAGAAGCAGCAATGCCAAAAACCGCCTTTTATGACAGGCCAAATATGGATTTTCATAGTGTGATGCTGCATTTAGCATTGATACGGTTTTCGAGTGCCTTAGGAGAGCCTGACTTTTTAAACACCTTCAGGTGTTGGCTATGAATCCGTCTGAATCACTCTCAAAGGGAAATCACACTCAAAGTAGCATCCCACATTATATTATGTTACAACATGACTCTTGTAACAGATGCTTCTTATTGCACTGCTTTGCTTTGTGTCCACATTGCTGTCAGAGAGAAAGCAGCCCACCTTTTCCGAAGCATTCAGCATGAAGAAAGACGCGGAATAAATACATCACCTTGTACTGTTGTAACTCTTGGAATTGATTTTAAGATTGCAGCTGCTCTCAACAACATTCATGCACACACACATACAAACAGTATTTAGTAGGCATTAGTTTGACATGATAAGGAGCGTTCTTCTATTCACAATCCAAAGAACCAGGTAGCTTTCAGGTGTTTGTTGGTTTGTCCTTGGTGCTGTTCAATATTACCATTTTTTCTGTAGTCGTGGATTTTAAAAATTCAAAAGTTGGTTCTCTCTTGATATCTGTGTGTAATGTTGATGCTGGACTGTACCACTAAAGCTGGATATATCCATACAGTGATGAGCTGATGCAAAGGAGCATCTTCATAACAGAAACAACAGTGTGGCCACATGGATATATTGTTACCTTTTCATTAAGGATAACAAATAATGCGGTAGCTCATTAGTCTTCTTGAAAAATGGTATAAAATGGGGCGTGAGGGTGAGAAAATGATAGTCAGCGAGTCGCAGAATTCACCAAAGATACAAGCAAGAAAGTTGGCTCGTCTTTAGACTGATTATGTCCTCAGATTTTGATTTGTCACTTCCTTTTAGCAAAGAAGTGAAGATACTAGACACCAGAATGTCATCTGGGCACATCAAACAAATCTGATGATCAGTGAGGGAGGAGGAATCTCTCCTCTCTGTTGTAGTACTTTTCGTATGCTGATAAAACAGCTGCATTTTTACATAAAACTCTTTACAAAATGGTTTTTAATGGTGAAGAATAGACAGGGGCGTGACATATAACCAAATGCCCTGTCTGATTTAATATACTACTCAGCATGGAAATACTTTATAGATAAAATTGAAAAGCAATAAACGCAGTACAGATAAATACGCATTAAATGCCTTCGGTTTCCCTTTGACTTGAGCCAGAATTTAAATGGTTAACCGTGGCTGTATCATGTATCTTTCATAAGGAGCCCAAACCCAGGCTTTCCTGACTCCCCTCCAGCATATTAATACACTCCACATGCCTTTATTCCTGCTTGTGTGTGTGTGTGTGGGTGTATTGTGCAAAATGAGTGCATACATAAGAAAAATAAAAGAGATTGAGGTGTGGGTCCCTGCGTGACCCGTACCTCTGCCAGGCTATAAATTATACTGTCCATCTCTGCTTTATCTGGTTTCTGTGGCTCTGCCTGCACATTTAATTCCCCTCCCACACAGTCACCCTGACAGGGGCGCTACAGGGGCTGCATAAGAGAGTTGAAGGATTTCTTTTAAGTCACTTTTTTTGGGGGGTAGAAATCTTGTCTTTTGTCAGATGCATGAGCTCATTCTTGAATTGGCTTGATCGGTAATGCCCGGTGACAATCTACCAATGCCGGCCAGCATAAAACTGATGGATTTAAAGAAGCTGAGAAAAAGCCGTGGTCCTTGTCGGTATGAATGACACCTCTGGTCAGGGATGGAGAGTTCGTAAGGCCATTAGCCCAGAGGTGGGATCTTTGACACCAAGCTAGAGCGGAGTTACCGTTAAAAGCCAAAATTCAGCGGGCCTGGAGATGCTGAGCCCATCTGGCTACTGGCAGCAGCATCACCGTAGCAAAAGTGATAATGCACTTACCTGCTTTTATTGAAATAAATCTGTCAGTGGCACAGCAAGAATCAAAGCACAACAGCCGTGCTTCACTAAAGAGATGATCTCTGCATCCACATGTGCGGTCCAGTCCTTATAGTGTATTCATTTGGTTTGTCTGTTGACATTTGCTGCATGGTTTTGTACATTTAGTGTTTTCATTTGGTGTGTGTGTGTGCATGCTTGTGTGTGTTTTTTAAAGGCCAGCAGCACTGAGTTTACATTAATTACACCTATGCACTTGACCATGTCTCTGCCGTAGTTACTTTGTGCTGCTTTATTTGAGAGCAGTAGACCCTGTGTGACCGCAGCCTGCTCTTCCCATCAAGGACCTCTCCAGAGACAGACACACACACATGCATACACACAGGGTGACAGACTAGTGTATCTGTGCTGCGGTAGCACTCCCAAGACCCCCCAACCACACACACACACGCCAATCCAAAGTGAATGCACTCAGAAAACGACGTAATGCTCTATCCTTTGCAACGACTCGTTGCAAAGGATATTTCATCGGGATTCTAGCTCTCGCCAAATCCATGTGCAAGTATGTGTAAGCCAACTGGATTTAGACACACTGTTTGCAGCACAAACACAGATGACATTTTGTCTGTTAAGTCCACTTGGCTAAGCCGTAGCTATCTCATGTCTCATCCAGCCAATCTTTGTTTGGTGTGTTTATCCTGACATAGATAACTACCAGAATAAAGAAAACACTTGAAGGGATAGACACCATATTCACATACCAAATGACAGCAATCGCACATTAAGTTTCCTTAACACTGGAAACTGCAGTCAGCTGGCTTTTTTTTTTTTTTTTTTTTTTTTTTTTGTAGTTGAGAATTGAAATATCTCAGCTTGCAAAATGTCTTGGAAGGAACTTTGCTTGTGTTTCTGCACGGTTTGCCATGTTTGATCTTTTGTTGTTACTGTATGCGTGTTGTTTTTCTGTCATTTTGGCCGGGATTCCCTTGCAAAAGAGATTATTAATCCCAGTGCGATTTCTGTTTTTATCCCTAATATCTCTAATATCCCTAAAATCTGTTGGCCTTGTTTGTGTTAACTTTGGGAGTCACCTGCGCCGGAGAACAGACGGAGCAGCCGGGGGCCGAGTGCATGTGGAAATCAGACTCCAGCGATATCTTCTCTATCTCGCTCTCTCTGTCTCTCATCAGGGAATACAGAGGGAGGGAGAGTTGAGTTAAGGGGGCGCTGGCAGCCCACACATAACAAGCGCAGGCAGGCCTGGTTTGGATTGTGGGCGGAGAAATTGCACCAGCTCCATGTGTTAGTCTCTCCGTCTCTCCCTCTCTTTGCCTCTGTCTCACTTTCTCGCTAAAAAGTCACTGTCTGTCTCTCTCTCTCTCTCTCCCTCAGTCGCTCTGTATCGCTCAGCCTAATGCCACATATTCACAGCCACCGTCTCTCTCTCTCTCGGGTCTAGCATCCAGGAGCTGGTGGGCTTTCAGCGGTGACAGACAGACAGTCGCACTCCACCGCTCCTCTGTTTTGAGTGGGAGGGCTGGTTGGTGGGTGCCAGCCCAGAGTGCATCAGGATGACACCTAAGAGCCGATAATTACAGAGCAGCACACCATGTCCTTGTTCTCTGCTTTTTGTGGCATGCAGTGTTTTATGCACTTACCTCATCGTTGTTATGTGTCTTGTATGTAAGCGTGTGTTTGTCTGTGTCATTTTTCAGCGTTTTCCAGGAAACTGTTCTTCACTTCTAATAAATATGTCTAACCTTCCCACCCCCCCCGACCAACCCCAGTCAGACCTTCTGCTGCTGCTGTTGTTGTTTTCCTGCTTCCAATCCTGGGTGTGTGTGTGTGTATGTGTGTGTGTGTGTGTGCATGTGGAACACTGTGTCACCATTAACTCCTCTTGGCAGTGTAATTCTCACACACAGCAAGCACTAGACTTATAGACTGTAAATATGTGCCTATTATCTGCAAGGTGCAGTGTTTGTGCCGCAGTTGTACGTTGTGTGCACACATACACACTCGAATACAAACAGAAAGGCATAGAAACACGCAAACACACACACACACACACACAGGCCACACCATTATCCCCCTGTGTGTACACAACACATGCACAAAACAACACAACACGTGCGCAAGTCATCAAGGTAAAATCACTGTGGGCCAGCTTTTCAGATAGGCATCACTGTCTCTCTAGAGCTGAATGGCTGCTTTAGTGCTTTCTGCCTTTTGTTTACTGTCCTGTAAAGGCTGATTTTCTCTGTCCCACTTTCTGTCTCCGTCTGTGTTTGAGCACTATAGAGGACTAGTCCTGTCGGGGTCGGGCCGGTTTCAGACAAAAATTTAGAAATGACGCTCGGGTTCGGCCCAGTCACATCACAGCAGCAAACTTTTTTTTTTAACTAGAGCTACTAATTTGTGCTGATGACATGGCATAATGTGTGTGTATGTTAAAACAACCGACCTATAGCCTATAAAACGATGCCAGGGTGTCATTTGCACCCTGATTACACATGTAATCAAAGTAAACAGGCATCTGTAACCGTGGTAACAACATTGCATGGCAGGGCAACACAACTCGGTGCTTCAGCTTGCATGAAGTGCATCAGGGTTGGCTCAGGCAGAAATATGCGGCCTGGACTGCGCTCTTTGGAGTACGCAGAGGTGCCACGCGCACAGCACTCCCATAAAACTGAAAATGAAACGGAAGAATTTACTCCTTTTTAATGCAGGTGATTCTGGCACAGCTCCGCCATGACAGACTTCTGGGTCCTTCTATCTAGACTTCTATCCCAATTTCAAGTATATGTTAAATCTCTTTTTAAGTGTATGGTTTTGTTTTGTTTGTGTGTTAACTCTAATTTTTTCAGAACAACAGCAGAACAAAACATGACCCCACCACACCCCAACCCTCATTATATTTATGCGAGGCATGCTTACACAAGAGCAAAGAGCAAGGCGAGGGTTGTTCATTGTGTTCTTGTGTCGCAAAAATTGTGCAGCTGACAGATTGTAATACAATGCGAACGTCTTACCGCAGTATCACGCATCTCAGGCAGGGGCACTAAATGAAAATGACTGGTGAAGAAGCAAACAAAAAAAGATGTCATTTTGTTAGCCCCTGGGTTCAGTGACAAATTTTGAGGAGAATCTAGCAGAATTCATTTGGTGGCCACAGGCACAAATCTACCACAGAGTCCACCATTTTTAATCCCCCTCCCCAGCGTCACACTGCCTTTGTTTCACCTGTGTATAAGAATTATGGATAACCACAGTCTGGACCTGCAGAAGTCGATCCATGTGTGTGTGCTATACAACAGTTTGCATTAGTCAAGAGCTTACATCTGCGTAGGCGTGCCTTGCGTATGGGGTATGTGACCCCTTACTTAATGTGCTCACTTATCAGAGGTCTGTGTCCTCTGAGTGAGTAGACAAAAGTGTTTATGTGCTGACGTGGCTAGCAAAGTAGCAGTGGGCTCCACTTGGCAGGTGAAGGTCACTCTGACAGTGAAACACCCATCAGTGTGGACCAACTATCAAGGGGACCAACGTTATTACGACTTCGAAGTGACTTCTATCAGGGGCTCCAGTACCTGCATAAAATCCTTTGTCAAAATATGTCAAACCGAGCCTTGAAGATGTGCACTGTTGATGCTTTTGCTGGTCCTGGGCGGAGAGGTTTTTGATGAATGTGTGTCTTGCGTATGTAAGATAAGCGGAACACAGTGTGAGATGGATATCAGCCATCCTCTCCTCTCCTCTCCTCTGCATTTTTCCAGCCTGGCTACAAGCAAGTCCCTTTGTCCCCAATGCCCCCTTGCCTTGTGACTTGGCTCATGCCGCTTTAGTAAATCTGGGGCATGTTTACGGTCAGTCCTTTTTAGGAGCGTCTGGGCAGACATACACCTACGAAGCAGCCAATCAATCACCGCACCCTTGGTGTGCTCGGCTGCTTAACAAGAAGAGGTAGAGCTTGCCTTCTTTTATCCTGAAATATGATGCCTGGCAAAAATCTGGCATGTATATTATTATGCAGCGATTGTGTCTGCAAGCCAGCAACCCTCCGATGATATCTTAGTTGCCTCTCTGTTGAGTAAGCACACACACTGGGCACACAACAGCGGTGAGAATGAGAGGATACAGTGGCATGGAAATCTTAATTGATGCCCCTGTGCTAGTTTTGAGCTCTGGTTATTCAGAAGTATTAACAAAAAGTCTGATTTTGTCAGAATCATGTATCTCTTACCTCACCAGTCCTGCAGAAACCCTGTATTTTTAAGAGGAAATGAACTTTTCAGTAATTGAGACTGAATTATTTCCCCTCCATTGACACTCAAGCCATTATTGAAATTTTGTAATGCAATAATAGGTTTGCTTCATCCTGTAGTCATTAAACATTTTATGCATGTGGAGGACAGTTTCCACTATCACACGGAGTCATATCAAACATTCAGAATTGGAGATATGAGGTCTCATTTAGACTCCAAAATGCTTTTACCTAATATGTTTTCATATCAATTCAAAAGTTTGAAGACGCTTGGATGTGCTCAGGGCCAGAATGATTTCTCTTCCTATAAAAACAAACATATTTATGATCACAGAGCAGCTGCTCTCTTTTTTCTTCCTTAGCTGCCTTTACCTCCACAGGGCTATGCTAAGATCATTTCTGTGGTAGAGTGGCCTGGAAAATGCCTTTCATTTCATTTAATTGATTGTCGAATGGATATTATGTGCCAGTGGAGAAAAGACTTTCAATTACTTCATGTTAGTATTGCCTAATTGTTAAATGACTGAGTCGGGAGCAGCCCTGATCTTGCAACTGTAAACATTCTCAAAATGATAAAACAGTTTCCCAGAATTTCTGTAACCCATTAGGTTGTTGAACTATGCCGCTGGATCCAAATTAGGCTACTGGCCAATTTCTTTCGGGTGCTTACATGATAAAAAGTTCTTGTGGGTTTTAATGAATATGGCGAGTGAGTCATAATTTACTCAGTATGGCTTCCAGCAACAAATAGTTTAAGAACCTGTGGTGTAAACAAATGCAGCATGTTAGTTTTAGCAGTGAAGTAGCCGTGTTAATGGTAGGTGTGATGCGATGAGCGTTAGCAGAGGTTGAGGCCTCGGCTTGGGGACAGCCAGCTGATTAAACAGTCGGGTGATGAATGGACCCGGAGCCTGGCTGTGAAATGGCTACACTGGCCTGTAATTGCAGCAGTTCCCAGTGGAGCTGCAGCATTCTGCCAAAAGCATGTCAAAACGCACAACTGAACTGCCGTACCAGAGAGCGCAGAGTCATCCAAGGAACCACACCTCCCTACCACACCGAAGTAAAAAAGAAAGCACTGCTGGTCTGCAGCTCTGATCCAGCACTGATGTTTACGACTGCTAAAGTAACAACCTTTTTCTCTGATCCAAAATCCTTCTCCAAGTACTTTGAAAATATTTTTCCCCCCTCTGCACATTTTCTGATAGATTATCATCGCTCTCCAATCTTCCTGGTTACCACAACTCCCACTCAGTACCGCTCAACCCCCTCCCTAAGTAGCCTCGGACTGCTCTCGGAGTAAAAGTTTCATGAGTTTGCTCTCCTCTGCTCGTTATTCCATTGTCTGTCTAAGAGGATGTCACTGTGATTTATGTCAGAGAGTTTTAATATGCTGAGGGAAGGCTGTTTTTGGTTCCAGTGAATGGCGAAAACCCAGGGGAGCCATGACAGTCAAGCTATGATATGTCCCCCTGTTGAGAGGAGAGATGGCACTCTTTTGTCTGCCAACTCCAGGATCCGGTGGGACTAAGTATAGCTCCTTTTATAAGCTGAATTAAGCTAGACCTCTTGCAATCATTTAAGAACATTTTAACAGACTTAATTTGCCTTGAAACAAAACTACAGCCATTTCATCCCTGACACAGGAAAAAGTCTGTTTTTTTGTGTGGCCAAAGAATGACAAAAGGAAGTCTTTATTTATTTATTTATTTAGTTATTTAGTTTGTATCCCCTTCTTCTCACCCTCTGTGATTTTAATGACAGGCCTCCTCTTCATTGATTCCAGATGTCACGATGTTTTAAACAGAATGAAGGCTGTTGATCTGGAAAGGGCCTAAGATTTGATTTTGGACAAGATGTGGCTTGTGCAGCTGGGTTTTACTCCCACAAGGGGAAGATAATCATCTGCCAAAGTGCCTTGAGTGTTAGATGAACCATTTGTTTGCAAGCATATGGAAGAGTTTAAGTCGTGGGTTGTAAACATTTATTGCAGTTTATTGGGTCCATTTGCATGACAGTCCAGTGCACCACCTGGTGTGCTGGAGATAAACTTTCTGATGGTGTCTTTTCTTACCGTCAAATATCTCGAAATTTGAATTCAATTTGGTGGTTGTACATGGAGGGGGGGGGG